>QVNW01000494.1:0-67368 GCA_014825475.1 Pseudomyrmex flavicornis
TCTCGCACTTTCCACTCATTGCTTGAATAGGCTATTCCCAATCCATATCTATAAGCTCTATGGGCGCGACACGAAGCAGCATTTAAGTTAATAAATAAAGTTGATACGCAGATATGTGCTCTCTTCTTCGCGTACGAGGAGCTTATGTACATGTGTACGTGTGTGTGTGTGGAATAGAAGTTTTATGATTAAATTGGATTAACATTTTGAATGTATGTCCAAATCGCATCGAGTTTTTGCGGTAGTTTTTTCTTCGAGTAGGTATAAAAAAATATATATAAATTAAATAAAGGTAGAAAGTGAGAGCAATTTTTAGAAGAAATCTGTTCTAAAATAAATAAGTGATCTTTCTTTTTTTTTTTTTTTTTTACGCATTTACCGCTCCGCCAGAGAGCGTATAATCCTATTCTAATTTCGTAGACGTAACTGACAGTATAACGTACTCTAGAAGACTTGGTGGATACGATTACTCGTAATGGCGATGACGTGCGGACAATACGTTCGTAGACACAAATATCACGATCCGATCTTTAGACACGCCTCCTATTAAATTAGAAACGCTCCGAGTGGCAAAAAATGGTTTAAGATGTTTAGACGTTTCTGTGACGATTGTGGATACTGTCGGTTGCGTAGTAAGAGAAAAGGCGTCAAAAGAAAATTGTTATATCTTCGTAATCGCGCACCGCACGAGTCAAGCGTACAAAACGATCTGACGAAGTCGAAAAACCACAAAATTTCGCATCTCAAGACTGACACAACTTTCGGAGAATGTTGCGCTAAAAAATCTTAAATAAAACGTTAAATAAATTAAAATATATAGTATAAATATTTTTAATTTAATACAAAGAAGAATAATATATAGATTGTTAAATGTAGATAAAATATCGATTATTAAAAAAACACTGATATGAGAAAACTGATTTACAAAGTGGATGAAAAAAAAAGCGAATGCGATTAAACGCCGGACAAAAAGGATCTCCTTTCGTCTGTAACCGTATCGATCTTCTGTAGCCTCGAAACGCGAGGTCCTCGGCAAGGATTCCGAGAAGCTGCGTCCGATGCGTCCGGTTTGCCTCGGAGATGACGTCCGAGATATTGAGTCCTTAGGAGGTTCGCCTCCTCCGATCGCGCTGTCTCTCACTCCTGTTCTTTCTTCCGTCTCTTCGTCCGCGTTTTTCTCTCGCTCCCGCTTATCCTCGCGGTCTCCTTCGTCCGATCCTTTTCTTCGTCTGCTTCGGGCCAGCGATGCCGATCGTTTCGTAGCTCGAATCGTGCCGCCTTGCTTCTCGCGAGATCTGACAGCCGGCACGTCATTACACGATGACTTGGCAATCGCACAACAACCGGGGGAAGAACGGAAGGGCGGGGGATGATCCCGCGTAGGTGAGAGATATGGAAGTGGATACACATGCATCACACACGAACGCGGGATTTCGCGTAGTCTTCCATAGTCTCGAAAAAAACGCCGTCGTCGTTGTTTTCTTTCTTTTTGCCGCGCGCGACTCCGATAAATTAAATTCGATCGTTTTAAAAATAAAAACGTTCGACAAAAATGAGAAATTTTGAAAGAATCAATTTGCGATAATAAAAAAACAATCGTAAAATTATGAAATTTGACAGTCTTTCTCTTATAATACATTTAAAAATAATTAGATTTATTGTTTGGGATTTTTTATTTGTCAAATTTTCAAAGTTCTGGAAAATGATAATTTGTGCGAAATGCAGACGAAGATGTGTGTCGGTTAACTTGTGTTACTCCAGACAGCGAGATAAAATCTAAACGGATCCGGTCGCACTATTAAGGTTGTTAAGAAACCAGCAATTTCCAAATTAGAGAACCGGTCACGGAACGGTGCAGATACGGTTACATTTGCCGGCTCCTCTCGAAACCCATACCCAGGTAGATACGTACAGTTGACGCTAATAAATGTCCAGATATCTCAAGATAGGCACCTTATGACATAATCTGCCGTGTTACGCGGGAGATTGTTTGTATATATATATATATATATATATATCTTTACCGTGATGGACTACGAGAAAGCAAGAATTTACGACGTTCGCTCGCTCGGATATATATTATTTGTCGAAATAATTGTTTGTTCTCTCGCGAGCGCGCGCAAAAATTGCCGAACCTTCGTCCGAACGAAGGATACTGTACTTCATTATATCGCCGAGTCATCGGCTACCTGGTGAAGTGTGCGTGCGGAATGATCGCGAGACGTGAAGCCCGGCGACTTGTGAGAGCCAATCAAAACGTTTTATTAAACGCTCTAACTGTGTGTATGGGAAGAAGAAAGGCAGAGAGAGAGAGAGAGTAGGTACTCGTTGCCCGGCTGACTTTCAATCAAAGATTCGAGTGCAGTGAATTGCACTGTGAGTTTATCTCCTTTCTGAGCGCTCTGATTCATTCGGAATAGATATTCTCATAAAAAAAAAAGATTAAAATGTCATTTTTTAAGCTTTCAAATTATTTCGATAATTAAACTTGCTCTCTCTCTCTCTCTCTCTCTCTCTTTCTCTTTCTTTTCAAAGCAAATTAAATTTTTCTAAGTAAAAAATTCTTAGAAGTTGAAAATAAAAAGGGAAGAAATTAAAAATAAAGGAACTTGATTAATTTTGTTAACTAATTAATACGACATAAATCATTTATTTATCTGAAAAGCCACTTTCCTAAAATTGCAATTATAATATTTATTGCGCAAAATAAAATCCAAATGAACTCTTTAATTTTAATGCAAATTCGAGCTGTGTAAGACGCGCGTATTTATAGAGCGTCAAAAATTACATCAAGAGAGATCCTCGAGATTATCTTAATTTATGCGCTTCCGGCAATCTGCTCTTCCTTCCGCATTAGCGGCCGTCCATCACTGGATTTTCCTGGCGCTGCGTTTTTATTAGGAAATTAATCGCGGAGAGTTACTCGCAGAGAAGTAAATCGATGTTCGAAGTTCGCGTTCTTGCCTTCTTAAGGACGAGATAGGTCCTGCGCCGGACGCAAGTTCGCGAACGATAACGAAAAGCGCTGAGACCCGTTAATCGGAGAAATTTGCTAAAAATAAAGAGAGCGGCGTCTCGCGCGCAACTTTCGAGATAAGACGCGCGTTTCCGTAAATTAATCACCGGCCCGACGTACACTCTGGCGAGCATTAATCGTCGTCTTCCTGATCCTCCCTCTGCCTCCCCCGACTCCCTTTTCGGTACCTTCCCCCTGAAGAGAGTCTCTCTTTTCATAATTCTCTCTCTCTCTCTCTCTCTCTCTCCTAGCGAGCCGCGGTCCTCCGTGCTCTTGTATAATTAACGATTTAAGATCCTGCGAATAAAGCGACTGTGAATAAAGTGTCCGGATGAATCCATCAAAGTCAACGGTTCGATAAAACGAACGGAGATCGCGCACGGGACTCGCAAATTAGGTACAATTAGGTACGTGCCGCGAGAGAAGACACCGCGACGAGAGAGAAGAACGTGTAAGTATTCTTCACGTGCGAAACCAATCGCTCGCGATCCCTTGAGATTCAATTATGAGGAATTATGATGAGGAATACGCGAGAGAGGAAGTACGTGCATGCGCGCGCGTGTGTGTATTGCGAAGTGTAAAAGAAATAAAATGACTATGCGGTGGAAACCCGGGGTTACCAAAGTGAGAGAGAGAGAGAGAGAGAGAGAAGGAGAGATAAGCTGCATGAAAAAAAAGAGAGAAAAAACTACGAAAACGATGAGTGGAAAGAGAGAGAGAGAGAGAAAAAGAATGAATTAAGAGCGACTGCGAGAACTACGTGAGCGCAAACTACAGGAAGAAGGAGTGAAAAGAGGCGAGGGCGCATCTACACCCCGGAGGTTCGTATTTTCCCTCTTTCCGCGAAGGCTACTAATTAATTACTGTGATTAATCAGAAAAGTTCGTAATTAGAAAGTTTCTTCGCGAAATTAAAATGGCGGAGAGTGACGGAGCGAGTCGGCGGCCTCGTCGTAGAAACTCTCCCCCTTGTGCCCCCGTTTTGCCATCGGCGGCAGCATCCGCCGCTTATGTATATATTCTAGCTCTCCCGCTTTTTCTACCCCGAGGGTGGTTACGTCGACTCCCGCCAAGACCCAGCATCGAAACTCGCGAGAGTTTCCGATAAACTCATTAATTAAGGTGGATCGCCTCGCAAGAAAGAAAGAGAGATGGATGTGGAACATGGGAGCGATGGGAGCGCTCGCAATGGCACTTCTCGATTTGCTCTCGGCATTTTGCTGTTCTTTCTCTCCGCTTCTTTCCCGACGATACGCAGAGCGACTTGCGCTGTTGAGGGATTTGCGATTGGTAACGATTAGCAAGTAATTTACTCATTACAACAGTTCTAAAAAAGCTATTATTATGTGATTCGTATATTTATTTTGCTCGCTGATTGATATTCAATGTGTATTTTTTTTTTTTTAATATTTCTCAATTTCATAAAAATAAAGAACAATTAAAAGAAATTAAAAAAAAAAAGCCAGTAAGAGCCAAACTAGGCTGAATGTACGTACAAAATATTTTTTTTTTACGTGTAAATTTATATACATTGTTATTGTTTCTAATACTTTTATTGTTGTTGCTATTGTTATTGTTATTGTTACATATTATTTATTTCTCTCAAATAGCTGAACATTTAGAGAACTTTGTAACTTTTTGTATCCGTGTAACTTTTTTTTTTTTTTTGATCTGTTTAACTTTTGTATTAGTAAGAAATAAAATTATTTGCAAAATTATGATCCACATAATGTGTTCGCGTTCGGAAGAGTAATAATGATAACTTTCGCGTGTCTCGTGTCTCATTAAGCATTCGTCAATCCGCTTTTGTCGGACGCGCGACTACTTCGCTCGCTCTTTATTCGCCTATTTGTTTACTCACGTGTGAAAGGGTGGTTTAAACAGAAGCGGTTCGCGCGACACGCGAGCGTGTCTCCGGTCATTGCTTTTGCATCGCGCCGAGAATTTCGGCGGTCACGCGATTTACAGCCTGTGGCTATCTAATTGGAGTTGCTTAGGGAATCGTGGATTTTATTTGAAATTTTTCAAAGCTGGCGACGGTCCGCAGACTGACAACTGGTTTCAAAACCAGTACCTCTTTGAAGACGAATCGTTCGCGGGGATCCGTTCCGTTGTTGTGAAAAATGAATCCGCAATTGATAAAACGCGAGAGCGTTAAACAAAAACATTTCGAAAAAATGTTTTTCTAAGAAAAATATATTGGCATGAATATAATGGTGTACCGTATTATAACAATATATATTTTTATAATATGACAAGCACACCAATTTATACCTGTTTCCATGAAAACAAGTGAAAATGTATGCATAGATGGCGGGGGGTTTCTCCGAGAAAAATAGAACAGCTCTCGTAATTATTTTTACGTATAAATCTGAAGTGCAACGAATGGAAGAGAGGAAATGCAAATGTAGCTTGTCAGCGAGCAACAGGCCGGTTGGCCACCTCCGATAGCTGCTATCGTTGCGCCCAGTCAGGCCCACTCTCTTTTCCTCCTTACTTTTCCCGGATTTTCATGAAGCATTGTGCGCGCGTGCTAAATAACTGCCAATTGCTGATGAGCTGACTGCAACGAGCCAAAATATATATCAATTGCGAACGCACGTAGTATAAAATATCCATTAATCAGTGATCTGTAAAATTGGACTAACTCTGGTTTTTGTATATTCTTAAGTTTGCACGTGTGACAGCAGCTTATAAATTATATTATAAAATTAACATAAAGCAAAGATTATTTAGATATCTATTAGATTTCGGAAATTTTTCTATTTCTTGTGTGAAAAAAATAAATATGTGGATGTTCACATTATGTGACGTATTAAAGTATTATTTTGTAATTTTTTGTTTTCAAGTTTTTGATTGATCAAAGTAATATTAATTACGCACGCGAACACTAAAAAAAAAAAAAGGAATTGAAGAAAACATACGCATTTAGAAAATATATAATCTTATGCGGAGAAAGAGGGGGAGGGGGAGACAATTTCGTCGTCGCTCAACCGTGCGAAATCGATCTCCACATTAGCTCCTTCGCTCGACGGAGAAAACAATTGGCGCGGCTCCTACCGCAAGGATCATTTTTTAACTTGATCTCTGCGGCTAAGGGGCGGCAATGAAATCACGTCGCACCCTAAAGGGGCACGGTACTACCGGGGGTCGTCTCTCGATTCACCCTTCGCCGACGCCACCCTTCTGACCGCAGATTGAAATTCTTCTAAGCTCCTCGGCGGCCGAATCAAGGGTCGAGTTTGAGAGATCGTCGAATCAAAATTTCGTTATCACGTACTGACGAAGCCATTTGTTATTTCACGATTCGCGAAAAAAACGGAGCAACAATAACTCGCGGCCTTTGTTTAAACTTATAATCGCACAATTAATCAATTTTTTTGTGGAGCTGATATACGTGAGATATATAAATGATAATGAAAAACTTGGACTTCGTTTTAAGATCTGTGTAACACATCGCGCTTATATAAGTTTAACATCATAATTTCGAAAGAATCGATAAAGACCGAATCTCCGAGCTCAGAACATATTTGCATTTGTTGAAACATTATAATAATAAACAAATTTAAACACATGCAATCAACTCCTGTTTTTTTATTTATTTTTTTAAATTTTCGAACGATATATAATTCTGAATTACTAAATAAATACGGTTATATGTAAAGCGCGATGGGAAGGACGCGGATATAGAAAACGAGAAGGTCGATAAGTTGAACAACCTACACCTACGCGTAAGCACTACGTAATGTACGTAACACACCTATATGTACGACGAACATGTGCTCTGCTTCCTTTTGCTTTCTTTCGTCTTCCTTCAGGCCATTGTTACTTTCATTCGCGGTGTACCGTCGTCGCACGAAATGATTTGCGAAGCTGGTGGCGCGTTTTAATTTTGGGATATTGGTAGCGTTAAGCCCGCGAGGACGGATGTCGGTATTTTCTGCCGTTGCGCGTTTCATGTACAGGGTGTGTGCGAAAACGCTCTTCTTTGTCTGATCAACTTAAGAAAAAACGTCAAACTCACGTTACTTTAATAGTATCAAAAAACGTGCGCCGTCTTAACTATCTTATTTCAATTTATGCGATATGTCTGCAGACGTAAATAAATCGTTAAAAACGCTGTTTAATTGTATATCAAATTACGGACAGAATTACAGACAGAAGCGCGTACGGACTTTCATTTCTCTCAACCGTTCTCCAATCATCGCTGTCGTCACCAAGTTTTTCATATCGCACGAGCATTCTACCGTAAAAAATTGTGGACACCCCGTACACAAAGATTATAGTGGATCGTAGTTTCGCGAGCGTATCTACCCCTCGTGCGATGAGATTTCATTCGGGGCTTGGGCCGAGATCTTTTAATTTGAAGCCAAATTCCTCTCGAGGATGAAACGCGGGGAGCCACCCGAAGTGGTCGTATTGCAAGGAGGGTGGCACGTTTGGTGGTTGTTTGCTACCCTCCAACGCCAGCATCACCAGTACTCACTCTTCCTCTTCCCCTTCTCTATCCTTCCTCGTTCTTCTTACTCGTCTCTTGCGGATTCTACAACACCGGCCCCCCGCCTCCCTGTTTACGGGGAAAGGCGCTTTTCCCGTCCGTGCAGCTGCTTTCGATCTGGTCCGCTTCGAGTGCGACTTCGGGGGGGTGAAATCGAATTATTGCGAGGTTTAACAGCGGTCAGACTTAACGCGCGGACAGTATTAGCGAGAATAAGTCGGGGGCGCTTCTCTGCACCTCCGTTTTTCCGTCGCACACGACGCGCCAATTTTATTCGGCGATTTTGAAAACTCGCAACGCGACGTTACTTTAGCAAGCCACACGCTACGCGCCTTAATAAACAAGATACAGAATGCCGGTTCGCAAATTCCAAACGGGTAACTCATTAAACTACTTCGTTAAAACCGCCACGGTAGTTACGCTCGCGCGTATTCGTCGGCCATTAACGACTATTACACCTACTATTTGCGAATGTGCCGAGATATAAACGCCGCAGCGAAACTTTATCTTAAATAAGCGCCATCGTCCGCCTAAATAAGTATCGATAAACGTCGCGGTAAAATAGAAAGTAAAACCCCTTTCGGCCGCATTCCACAAAACCTGCTGGCGCGAGTTGCGTAAAGAAAAATATGAGAAGGGAGTCCTCATAGGTGGCCCCCGTGCAGTCTCACACTTGCTTCGCGAATATCGCCTACCTACGACTCGCGCCAAGTCGCGGCTCGAAATATTTATTGCAGAGAATTCCCTTCTTTCCCCCTCCTACACACAAATGCCTTTAAATGCAATAAAATAATGTACGTATGTTTTCGTTTTCAGAAACGCGTTTTTCTTTTTTTTTTTTTTCATGAGAGAGAAAAATCGTTAACTGCATAAAATGTTCGAGAATGAATAATTATTTATCGATCGACATAAGTTTTGCAAAATTAATAAACGAGAGAGAAATATAATTTATAGCGAACGTCTAATTGCACTTGATATTAAGAAATTTTTGAAGCTAACGAAAGTTTCAAAATTTAAAAACTTTCAGTGCACTTTATTGTTGAGAATAAATTGTTTGCTAACATTAAATAGGACAAATATGAAGAACAAATTTTTGGCAAGTAAATGTGAATTGAATCTCTTTTTTTTCTGTAATAAATGAGTGAGTTTCTTGGGCGGGGTGAGGGGGGGGAGGGAATTCTGTCCACTCGACGCATCGAGCTTTCGCGTGAATCAACGAAGTGAAATTTATCGGGCAATATAGTAGGATAATTCACGCCCCCATATAGCGCTCCGTTTGGAACGGAGAGAAGAACGGGAGAGGGAGGGGAGTCTCTTAATTATTTTCCTGGTTAAACGACCGGTCTCGGTCACGCCCCTTTCGAGAAATTCTCAAGTCAAACGAATCGACTGGCAATTCGCTTAAAACATTTCGCAAGTTAGCCTGTCTTAAAAGTTCAGTTCTGCGGCTAACCCGAAGTTTGATGAATTCGCGCGCTTGCATTTACAGCACCGCGAGCGCGGGCGTTTTGAGCTTTCGATAAAAATAAGTCGTCGCACTTTAAAGTTTAAACGTTTTCTCAAAAGTAACATTGTAAAATATTAATTCTAGAGAAAAAAGAGAGAGAGAGAGAATAAAATCGGAACGTTTCGATCTATGGATCGTATCTTCTTTGGTGAATAACTAAAAGAAATGGTAAATTGTACACAAATAGAAAACAAATGATACTTATTTGTGTTTTTCAAAAATTGAATTAATAAGACTGACATTAAATTTTGCAACTGAAGCATCACAAAGTGCTAACAATCACAGTAAACTGATGAACATTTTTTTATTAATTTTCATCTAAATCTTAATTAATATATTCTGCGAAATGTTAATTATATAGATTTTATATACTTTATATTTTAATAATTTGAGTACATTTCAAACTGTATGTAATTTTCGCAATAGTATATCATAAAATTATACACACAGTGGGCATTATGTGGATAAATCGCGCGCGCAATTTTCACTCAGATCTCTTTATTTATTTAAGAAGAAGATGTAAATCTATCTTATATATATATAGCTCTTCTGCTCAAAGATTAATCTCACGTAAAGAAATCGAATGCGGCAAAAGCACCTCGATCGCATCGAGGCAAGTGCACGGCGAGCGCGCGCCTGCATGTGATGTTTTCGGTGTATATCTCATATACACACGGGGTCCGAGTGGCGCACGGTGAGCATTAATTTTCTCCCCGGTACGGTAACCAGAATGCATAAGTAAGGAGCTTGTGTGGGTCTCGCCCACGCGCCGCCCACCTAAACACATTGAGAAGTCAAACATCGTTCTAACGTTACGGGCGCTAAACCGCGGCGTTAAGTGGTCCGTCAATTGGTACCGGATACCGAAGGGGCACTTATACAGTCTTCCTTCCAAGCAGCAAATAGCGTGTTTTCGAGTAGTTCGCCGTGAACGCTTCGTTACCTGCTTTATAGCAGCGCAACGATAAATAAAATAGCGATGCTAGATTTCAATTTTCTACTCAAGTCTCGCGACTCTCTCTTAAAATCGCTGCTTTAACAGGCTTTGGTACAACTGCAAGTAAACAAATAAAACACTCCACACTCTTTCCTGAAATTTAATTACATAATTACAACTGGAATAAAATAAGTCTGTTTTGTACAGTTAGCAACGTGCAATTTTTTAAAAAGATATTCGATGTTCTATCTTAAGATATTTTTAATTATGAGATTGTGTATGTATAAAAATTTTTTTTGGTTATTTATATTAATTGGCGGTTTTTTCAATGATCCCAATCCGAAGACGAAATCGACAAGTGCACGGATGAAACTTTATCTAGCGATACATTTTATTTGGAATTGATTCGGTGCTCACGCTCGGGCGAGGGCAATATCGTAAATCCTAATGGAAATGCAAAGATTAATTAAGAATCCATTCTGTTCTGTCCCCACGTGGGCGTCCGTGGCACGCTTCATCGTCCCCGGGGAAGATCATCGGCTTGTCATTTTCTCTGTCGCTGTTCTGTCCTTCCCGTCTCTATCGTGTCGACTCGTTTAGGGCGAGGACACGAGAATCTCTCTTATATTAGGGCGAGTCCGATAAACGGAAGATGACGCGAGAAATACGAGATGATGTTTAAATTGATCGGAGAACTATAGAAGATACGAAGGTCTGCATAATGTGTTCTCAAATTATATATGAATATATACGTGTATTAAAATAATTTACATAATGTAACTTTATGTATAAACCCCCTCCTCCGTTAAATTCTCGATTGTTCTATCTTCATAATTAATTTGACATTTTTTTCAAGTCTCTGCTACAAGGCTTGTTGCTTGTTATAAAAATTTATGTTCCAAAAGAAAAATTAAAATATTGTAGGAAAATCAATTATTTGATATTTGATAATATTCGCTCGTTTGTTAGTGAAAAAATGACGGAATAAGAAGTGAATTTTGTGTCTGCGGGACATGCCTGCGCAACATTTTAATTCGCGAGTGACGAAATGTAGTCGATAAGTTGCGCCACGACGGCACTTGGAGTCTTGATGTCGAGAGGTGGTGTCCTAGCGAGATATCGCGATTCGCCACGTAATGAACGGTAACAAGGGGGACGTGACGCGCGCGGGGTGGGTTATACGTGCGTGTGCGTGAACATCGTGTGACACGCGCTCCGCGCCGAAGGAAGCCGAGGGTGGAAGCGGCTAGCGACGCACAATGCACGTCTCCTGGGAGACGCTTATCTGAAATTACAACGTTACATCCCCGGCAACCCCCTGGACCAGCTGCTGGAAATCCGCCGCCTCCTCTGCGAGGCCCTCTCTGCGGGATCGCGCGTGAACTTGCGTGCAAAGGGGAAGGGGGAGAGGGAACACGTCTGTACTCGCGTGAAAAATCGTTCGAGTGGATATTATCGTAAGTCCGGATATTCTGTCAGGACAAAGAAAGACGTGGCTACGTCTTGTGCGATGAGAAAAAGCGATATATGAATTTGTGAGATTAAATAAAGTTAATGTTGACATTTTATTTGATACACATGCGTGTATATTATTTTGTTTAATTATATCAAAATGTAGCGCAAAAATATATAATGCGAGAATAAAAGATACATATTTTCTTTTTGAAAGATTGATTAAAAATTTATGTTATTTAATTGCATCTTAAGTAAAGATATTGTTGTTGTTGGTTTTAACGTTGTTGATTGAAGCTGCATTTAAAAACGCTCTAGGAAAATTCTTTGAAACCTATAGACAATTGCAAAAATAGAGAAAAGAGACAAAATAAAAACAAATGTGCAATAAGTGAGCATAAAAGATGCAAGTGAGAAAAGAAAAATATATAACTTAACAATATAAGAAAGAAAAAAACAACGAAAACCAATTATAAATTATTAAATTATATAAAAGAAAATATATATGTGTGTGTGTGTCAAAGATCTTTGTTGTCACAGTAACTGTATTCACGCGCTTATGAGATGTCGACTTTCGTTATACAAATTTCTTCACGAGCTTCCTTCGGCCGCGCGATTTTATCCGATTTAAAGAAGCTGCGAGCTTCACTTCATTTCGGTCGCACTTCGCGCGATAGTTCGCGTTCAGTACACTTCGACATAAAAACGAAGCAAAACGATCGCGCGGCGGTCAAAGAACGAGCGAAGTTACCGCGCGCGGAAATTGAATTCGCGTATTCGATGCGCCGCAAAAACCGCGCGTTGAAAACGCGTCGTTTCTCGATGTGCCGTTTTCGCAAATTCTCCCCGACCGGCGACACTTCACCGTCATGTGAAGTGGCGCGGATCCCAAGCCAAATTACATTCGCTTCGCGCGCGAGACTCATTAAACGAATCTCTGTCTCATTTTTGCTCTCCGTGTGTACACATTGAAACTCTTTCCACTGAATAGCGGCAGTCACCGCAGTCTTCCTCGAGCTCCGGGATCCTTTTCGCGCATTTTTCCGCATAATTTGTCACCGGATACGCTCGAGCCCCGGTTCCCGCCCACTTGCCTTCCCTCCCGCGGAGCAAGGTGGCACGAGAAAAAAAATGGGTAGCTCCACCACTTTTCGAAACGTTGGAAAAAAACTACCGCGTTTACCTTTTATTACAAACGTAATATATCAATTTCCTGCTTTTTTTGCTATTCAATCGAATCATCAATTAATATTATTAACACGCGATTGAATTGTTCGATGTTTCATCATTATTATATAGCACGCCCGTAATTCCGATTGTAATAACATATCACTCGTTTCTATTGTGGACTTCGTCCGCTTTCGACCTTGTTGGCTTCGGCCAACCGGAGTCACTTTCATCGTTCTTCTATCTTTTCTCGCGAGCAGTCATTATGCAAATGAGGATGCACCTGATCAAGGAGGGAATCTCCGCATAAACGCGAAATCAGGCCGAGCGTCTCGGGCGCAAAGAGGGTAAAAACCCGATAAGGGGAGCGGGGCGAAAGAGAGAGAGAGAAAGAGAGGTGTTCGAGGTTATTTATATTCAGACCGATTTCCAATTATCGGGGGTACGAACGAACGAACGAACGAACGAACGAGAATCACGGCGGCAACGACGGAAAGGAGAATCCGGAGGGGAGCGTGCGTGATCGGGATTCATCTTTGGGCTCGCATGTTCTGTCGCAGTTTGCTGTCTCTGGTCTCCCCGTACCTTTTTCGCGCCTTTCTTCCGATCGGGCAGCACGACTTCTTCTTCTTCTTCTTCGCTAGAAGTGTGTGTGTGTGTATGTCGCGTGGTTTTCCTCCCCTCTTCCTCGTCCTTCTCCTTTGCTATTCGTGGCTCACGTGAAAACCACGAATATTCGGGGTCCCCCACGAATATTTTACGCAAAAAACGTGCATCAAGAGAACGCGCGAGTCGCCGTCACGTGTGAAGCGTGTTGCTTGCACCACGACGCGCCCGGAGGCCTTCGTGTCGTCTCTCCTTCCCTCCCTCCTCCCCCTAATCGTGTCCTGTACTCATGTCATTCTCTTGTCAACTTGACGGTACCAAGTCTAGTCGAGTGCGTTGTACACATGCACAATTCTACAACATGTACGCATAAATTTCAAAAGCAAAGAGCGACTCGATAATAATTTTCAAATGTCTTATGTTGCATAAATAAATTGTTCAAAACAAACGGACGCACAAATTTCATTTACTAACTTTTTGTGTGCTCTGTTAATGCCGCAATATTTGCCGCTTGGTGCACATATACGTCTGTTCCAATGAACGTCACGTGTGAAATGGCACAAAAACACGAGTGGGCCGAGCAGGTTCATCTCCGCCACACGCGAGAATCTTCGTGTCGCAATAATTTCTCGCCCCCGATTACTATCTCGCTCTCGGAACTTTCAGTGGCAATTATACAGCCGCGCCGCAATAATCTGATTTAATTTACAGAGATGTGCGCTGCTTCTGTTTTGTTGCGCGTCCTCAAAACTCAGGAGCGTTCTCAGTTGTGCGGTGTGTGACAAAAAATAGGCGTCAAAGTCGTACAAATGCGTTGCCGAGAGAGGAGAGAGAGAGAATCTATTTTTTTTTTTTTTTTTTTTACTTTCTAAGAGTCGGTCTTCGAAACAAAAAAAAAACTTTTCTTAGCTCGATTTACATATTTTATTTCTTTTTGCGCGATTGATATTAAGCGCAAAATAAGTACCCACTCAGAGTGTAAATGCGCATAACTTTGTAACGCTCCGCTCTCGTCGCTCATACACGTACGTGTGGTATTACTTTATTTCCGTGCGCGCGTTGAAATTATAGAAATTATTAGGCGGTGCCACTCGCGGGCTCGTCGGCGCGTAACGAGACGCGCTTGCACTCGTCGCCGCTCTTTTCAGTTTTTTTTTTTTTTTTTTTTTTTTTTTTCTCGCGAATAAATGAAGCGCGACCCTTGTAAACCTAACACGCCCCGGTGTTCCACGGTCACGGTGTACGCGCGAGCCTCATATACACCGATCGTTCGTGTGAAAAGAGACCGCGGTGTTATTGTGCCCCTCTTTTTTAATAGGAAACTTCAACGTCGTGCACGCCAGGAGAGAAGAAACCAGGCGGGTGAAAGGGGTGAGCGACGTTTGCGAGGAGAACGCGGCGAAAGGGTGATCGCGGGTGGCACCCGCAAGAGGAAGGGGCGAAAGGGAAGGAGAGAGGAAAATACGGCCGGTGGAGGAACGGCGGAGAAAGCGAAGATTCTCTCTCGATTAATGAGCGTGTTTGTTGTTAATTGCTGCCGCCATTAGGTTGGCATCTCTACCGCGGCTGGTCTCGCTCTCCACCCCCGCCGCTCTCACTCACCCTCGTACATCCCGCTTCTTTCTGTCTTTTCGTTCTCACGATGTCTCTTCATGTATGTGTATGTGTGTGCGCGCGCGCGCGCGCGTACATACACGAATATATGCGGTTCCAAATCTACACATCCACCGGGCCAGCCGATCCTTCAGCGACTCCTCGAAAGCAGAGCGTGCATGTTAATGATCGCCCGCCGCGGCCTTTATCTTTTCCACCTCATTTGCGCGCCGAGTAGGCACGGGAACTCCAACGGCGGGGGACGGTGCGCAGAAGGGGGGCTTTACGAAGAGAGGAAAGACCCAGCCTCGCCTTCAGCTTTCCACAGCGATGAGATATTTGCTCTCTCTTTCTCTCCATCTACCGCAAAACACACTGCGCGCGTCTGCATCTCCCTACGCGAAGCGAAGCGAAGGAAGAAAATAGGAAGAAGGATAGCAGGAGAGAGAGAGGTCGGAAGGGAAAGAAGCGAGGAAGAGCGCAGCGTTGGGAAAAGAGAGAGAGAGAGAGAGAGAGAGAAAGATGACCCTCATCCCCCGGAGGTGTACCTCCGACTTCCATCCACTTCTTTCCGCCCGACCACCAACCGCCAGCGTTGCGCATCGCCGAAAAGCAACTTCAACTGCAAAACTCGGGCAGAAACGCGCGCTCTCGTTCTTTAATGTTTAGACGGTAAAAAAAAAAAGAAAGTCACTTGCGCACGTTCACGTCGCGAAAAACATAATCGTCACGTAAACTGTTTGAAAAACATTTAAAATCAAAATGACGCGAAAAGAAAAAAGACCTGAAAATCTTCCCTAATCACGTTCATCGTCTCGCTTCTAAATATAAGAACGTTCTCGTGAGAATACAAAAAGGCCAAAGTTGCGACATAGAGATCTTACGTCTCTCTGCAAATGATTAAAAGTTACGACAAGTTTAATTCATTAGCAAGGTTACAAGAAAACAATAAAAATTTTGTAATGAGACGTGGCGGATCATCGGTCTTTTGACAACTTGTATTTGTACACAAACGTAAAACGTGTTGCTTGATGAAAAATCTCACACACCGCATCAATTTAGATTTTATTTTCTCTTAGAAATTAGCTGGAAATTTGATTATTACGTGTTGGAATACGTACGCGCTTGAAATCTCGGTCTTGAGGAAAAGTTTCGTTGAATACCGTAGGTAGCACCAGTAGGTTGCTGGCCCTGGCGGATAAGTATCAGTAAATAATCGCGTCGGACGTTACATTACCCGGCGGAATTTATGATTCGGGCTCGTCCGGTCACGTTTGCCGGGAGGGCTTCTCCTCGAAGACGGTCCGGAAAGGGCAAAAAAAAAAAAAAGCGACGGGACGCGCCGGGACAACGTGGACCGAAAACAAGAACGAGAGAAAGCGTTGCGGAGCGATAAAAAAGTGAAGCGGGGAAGGGGAGGAAGTATCTCGTACAAGAAGGCTTTTAAACGCTTCGCGAACCAATTTGCCACGGCGTGTCCGCGGGGCGATAAATATTAGGCGAATCCGAGGCGGCCCGTCGTCGTCGTCTATCTCGTCTCAGAATCCGTTCCTGAAAATCGGCACGATTTGTCCTTGCTACGTGATAGATACGAAATATAAAGTTTGTTCTCTTAGATAGAAAAAAATTCACTTGATATATCACTGACTTGATTACGACCTGATCGATGATCATCGATTTAAAATAATGTTGTTGTATGTAAAAGGACAATAATAGTTTTATAAAAAGAAGAGAGAAAAAGTTGACTTTTTTTATAACAAATAAATATTTTTTATTATTTTCAAACAAATCTTCTAAAATGTTTTTATGTTTTTGTTTTGTATTAGGTACATGTAATAAATAAAAAGATGTTTTAATTTCAAAGACAGGCAGAATGCGAGAATATTATTTTGAACACTCGCGAGAAACAATAAGGACTGCAAAATAAGAGGCAGGAGATCGAGAGAAGAAGAAGAAGAAACTTGTGTGTGTACACGGGAGCTCTTAAATGCCTCGCGAACCAATTTGCCACGGCGTGTCCACGAGGTGATAAATACCAGGCGGACTCGGATATAAACGCCAGCTTGTACGAACGCGCGTTGATGCGAAACGCGAGAGAAAGAGAGAGAGAGAGAGAAGATCAAGCCCTTAACGAGTATCGCCCACCGCGTCCGTTCGAAGGAAATAGAAAAGAACGAGATCGAAATCATGCGAGAGAGGTCGTCGAAGGAACCGGTTGCAATTTCAACTGTTAGCTGGTGTTTCCGACCGATTGAGGCCGGAATCTCGAATCGTTCTGTCTCTCTCTCTCGTGTCACGACGGTGTACGCGTTAGATTGCGTGTGTTTCACAATTATCGCATGACCCTGGTGGTTTTACTCGTTTTATCGTGATTCGCTCGAATTTGCTAATTATCCTCGTACAAAGTTGCGTGCGCTGCTGTGATTAAACGTCTCGATATTTAGGCACGTTGAAAACTTGATTGTAACTAACAAGGTGGTCTCTTGCGAGAGAGTGAGAACGTTTTTCATACAACTTTTCAACATTAACAAAATCCTATCCTTATTTTTTGAAAACAAACTTTCTTAGTACTTATGTGGTTTTAATTATGATAAATATTCTCTTTTATCTCCCTGTTCTATTACCTCTGCTTTTTTTCTCTCTTTTATGTTTTAATGTTCAATAACATTTCATCGCGCAAGAAAAAACGACTTGGTGCGGGATTGCGCATATGCAAACGCGCGGGATAAAAAATAATCGAGAGCTCGAAAGCCCGTCGATAATAAGGCGGTAATGCGCAAATAAAAGCGCACTCGCGGGTGCCCCTTTGCGGCGAACGGCAAAGCGTTTACGGCACGGATCGGGCCGCCGGTCTCTGGGGGATTAATTTAATACCTGAGTAAAATCAATCAGCGGGAATTGATGTTGGCGAGTGGGTGCCCGGCGCGACCCGCAACCGGCCGGTTTGTAGCGCAGAGGGAAGACGGGACACACGAGGTAGGAGCCTGGTAGGAGGCTGTATTTGCTTTGCGACGTGGCGGGGCCCCCGTAATCAGTGTAAATCAGGGGACGCGTAAATCACACCCGGTGCGGTAACGGCCTCTCTAACGGGTGGTGTAACCCGTACGCGAAAGAATAAACGGCGCACTTACGATTCCAATCTCCCGACCCGCGCGCCTCGTGAAATCGCTTCGTCTGTCGAAGTGATCCGGTGATTGCCTAATTGCAAGACGCAATTGTGTTACATGAGATAAAGAAGTTTTTTTAGATCAATTATCACGTGTTTGTTTTTTTGCTCTAAACAATAATCTCAAATATATATGTCTTCAGGTTAGACTGTCTATACTTGAAAAATTCCACTTGATGAACAAGAGATCGCATGAATTATTAACTTTTCGCGGACAGACATGGGTCTCCCAGACCTACTCAAAAATTTCAAACTAGTGTCACTGGAAACAATTAGTTTTTTTTAAACGCTTATATCTTCGACACTACTGGAGATCTTTTCAATTTGTTTTTTATCAATGCAGAATTGTTCAACAAACTTTTGATTTAAAAGGACAAAAGTAAAAATATTGATTTTTCAAAAATATTTGATTTTAAAATTGCGCGGATCTCACAGTCTGTCCTACTGATAGATCGGTTTGTCTGCGAAGGATTAATATTTATTTTTCTATAATATTATTAAAATAACATTTTTCTTTTCATAATGATGTGTTTTTTTTTTTTTTTTGTGAGAAATGTCATGTCCAAAACAGTGTTTATCGCAAAAGTACTTGTGTTTACACGTTTGAACACCCTATATAAAATAATTTCGGTACTCAGAGACATGGTTTCTCATCGGCATTCTGTGTGTGGTCGTCCGTACCGCCTTCATCGAGTACTGACTCGTGTATACGGATGAAGAAAACAAAAAGCGAAGCGATCGCGGCACCTGATAATCATGATTCGTGATTGAATTATTAATATTCGGCTAATTATACCGTTTCGCGAGTCTCTCCGAAAAAGAATTGACATTGAAATTGTTCCCCGAAATCTTTTCCCGCAATATATCTTGCAATTTCTTTAATCATATTTAACAATTTATATATTTCCAAGCGCCACATTTGCATACACTTAGAAAAGCTTGTGTCTTTTCTCGCGTCAAATAGTTTCGTTGAAAATTTATTTTATTTCTCTTTATCTTGCGTAATTTTACGTTCCACGTGGTTTACAACGTAAGAATTTACAATGAGGTCGATATTCTTATTTCGATATTCACGATAAGATTGCGCAACGTTTCTGGAAGAAGAAGACGGGGAAAGAGAGAAAAAAAAAGAGAAGAGTGTGAGTGCGTGTCTGTGTGAAGTACATGTTGTAAAAAAACAAATGTATGATTTACTCGCGTGTTTTGCTCGCAAGTTTTGCTCGCGAGGAAATCCGTCGATCGAAAATCCGTAAATCATGGACAGGAAGAGGCGTTCACGCGCAAACAAATTAATTGAAGAGGCACAAGTTCGGCCTCTCGCCCGTTATCTCGCCGTTCCCTCTTCCAGAGGGGTTCGTATTGAATAAGGATAATGAGACACGAACAAGACATATTATTAATGAGCGGAGATACAAGTCCTTGTGTGTGAGATTATATTGCGTAATTATTATATAACAACGATAACGTATGAGAATAAACATAGAATGTTTTGGAAAGAATATGGAATTAAACATATTGTATTCCTCACCGATGTCTTCTGTATTCATATATGAAGTAAGAAAACTAACAAAAAAGATACTTAAATGGGAAAAAGAAAAAAAAACACTAACGTCTATTTACGTGTGTTACCCGCAAAGATATCGTGCGGATTACTTCGTAGAAGAGTATAAAGCTGGCAGAGAGCTGAGAAACGGATGCCAGAAGAAGCGACAGAAAACGCGGTTAACGCGCGCACAGCAAAGCCGAGTCGAAGTCGACCTTAGCGGGTTGACCTCCGACCTCCGTCGGATGCCGACCGCATATAATGCGCTTCATTGTAATTACAATAAAGGTTATCTCGGGATTTCGAGACTCAGACCGTTCAGTCATTCGCGTTATTGAGATGGTAAGCGAGAAGAGAGCGAGACCCTGAGCGGAGGAGGAATACGAGCGAGAAAGAACGAGCGCGGAGAGAGAGAGAGGCAAAGAGGGAGGGAGGAAGAAGACGAGAGAAGAAAGGGCGGGAAAAGAGGCCGGGTTAACCGGGCAGGGGCTCACCGGGCTCTCGTCGACGAATATATATCTCTCTCTTATACACCTAGACAAGCGGTCCAGAAATCATGTGGGCGATAAGATATCGGAGGATATTGAATATCTGACTGATCTGGAAGCTGAAGGAGATAGACACATTGATATCGAGGGAAGGGAGAGAAAGAAGCATGGAAGAATCTCGATGAGCGAGATGATGTTCCTTTCTCTCGTGGCTCATCAAAAGGGATGAATTTCGTATTTAGAATAAATATATACAGATATATATATGTAAAGAAAGAGAGAGAGAGAATACAAAGAGCGTAGCATTTTTTTTTATACACACAGTTTTTGTACAATAATTGTAAATATTAACATTATCTTCGGTGTCACAATTAATAATGCTGCAACCGTAATTATCATCTCTTGAAAAAATTAATTATCCTTCCACTTTTATGACTTGATCTGTATTCTAGTTATACTGTAATATATTCATAGAGATAAAGTTGCTGTACTAGTTTTAGAATTACTCAGCAATTTTACAGATTGAGAAAGAGAGACAGAGAGAACTTGCACACACCGGATTTGGGACAAATTCTCCGGCTGTATCCCCAAGACGCACGCGGTTGGCTTTCGATGGTTACGAAATTTCGCACGCGAGAAGAGACCGAGAATCGGAGCAAAAAAAAGGAATCACGAGCGGATGCAAAACCGAGTGCGGCGTCAGGCGTACGAATTACCGAAAAATTACACGCCAGTCAATTTTATCGTCGGCGGCGACGATGGCAGCGAGGACGAAGAAAGCGGGAAGAGGTATCGGACGAAAATTTACATCGAAGGATTTAGCCGATCCTCCTCTCTCCCTTCTCTTTCTCTCTCTCTCTCTCTCTCTTTCTTTCGATGCGGTCGCAGACCTGAATGGCGTGACACTCAAAGAGTGGCGCGCTACCAAAATTATTCCGGACAATCATCATTACGTGCAATGGCCGGCGCAATCTTCTACTCAATATCGTCAGCGGAACGCGACGGAAGATCGCTAAAATCGAAAAAAAAAAAAAAAAAAAAAAAATGAGAAACACGTATAAGGTGTCTACGATACCAATTGCGTCGAGACACGTAGAATTAAAATCGCGTATCGAAGTTACGACACTCATTAAAACACATGGCAACGTGTTGTAACAATGTTAGCAAGAGTAACAAAAAGGTTTGAGAAAAATAATTAAATATCTTTAAATTAAAAAAAGTTACGTTCGCATTATGTATTATCGAGATTACAAGTAGCGATAAAGCTTTGCTTCAAACTATCTTAGCTGTTGGTGTTAAATAATCTCGTAATTACAAGCGTCGTTGTTTAATTGATTATCGCTATTATTTTCCACAACGCGAACCGCGAACGACGACGACGCCGCGTATATGCGATGCGCTTCGCAGATTACGCGAAGGATATACGCAGTTTGCGGCACAGTAGCGGCGCGTCTCTCGGATGTACGTACGTGCATGCGTCAAACGTGTATGTCCCGAAGGTGCAATGGCACATTGGCGCGGCGGCGATATTATCGGGAAGGAGTGGCCGCGCGCGTATCGCGTTTCACATACCCCAGCATCATCTTTTATGTATGCGGCCACGGGCCACGCGCGAAGAAGGTCTGCGGTAGGCGACACGTTCGTCGGACGTGACTTATTACCTACAAGCGCCACTGTAAATCTCGTCGTTACTGCCGCCGCTACTTCTGTGTGTTACCGGCCGTGAGACGAGAGAGCGAGGGCGGCGGGTCCGCAACCCGCCGACCATCGAGCGCCAGGATGCTGCGCTTTCACGGACGTCGGGGTTGCGCGTCTCTCGCCGCGCGGCAACGGCCGCAGAATTTACTCGGATAGAGTATCGTGCCGGTCCTGTTCACTTCTCTCTCTCTTTCTCTTTTTCTCTCTTTCTTCCTCTTTTCAGAGATTTTATTTTATGCAAAATTTTGTAATTAAAGAAATGAAGTATATTGAAGAGATGTTTTGGGAAATGTATAAGAGAGTAGTATTTTTCTCTCATACTTGTAAGAGAGAAATCTACAAAAACTATTAATTTTTTTTTCAAGAATATGTCGAAGCATATTGCCGCGATATCTCGTGAGGAAGAAACGTTGAATTAAAGGGTGACTTCCTTGTGTCGCGGGATTTTGGCGAAAGTTCCGTTCAAATTACGTGGAAAATTACAGGTCAAACTTCCGCCGAGACGACCGGTAGCGGAAACGATCGGGAGAGACACAGAGCCCGGTTTCTCAAGCATCAAACTACAAATTGATTGACAAGTAAAACGAGTGAGTTTAAATTGGGGTCGATTTTTCCTCTGTGTGAGTGTACGGTTACGGTTGAGATAGTCTGATTGAATTAGAAGGATTTCGAGGACCCGTAGAGGTAAAATTTGAGGTTGACCTGCTACTTACGAAAGGGAAAACCTTTCATTTTCGAAACCCTGAAAAATATCCTCCCTTATGTTTGTTCAATAAAGAACGAAGTAAATAACGTGTCTTATTCCAGCAGCATAAATTTTCAATCAACAGTTGTTGTTTGAAACTATACGGCGTACTTTTAATTAATATAAAACGTTTGTTTTGGGGAAGAGTGTTATTTTTTTTTTTTTTTTTGAAAACACAGAGAAAGGAACAGAGTGTGTAAATTTTACTCTAAAAATTACATAATAAACTTTTAGAATATACTTTCACGGATTATATGGTTTGCAGCATTATTTCCGCGATTAAAGCGAATTTGCCGCATTAGCGAATAATTTTGCAAATTACTCGTTCTTTGCGTCGGATATCTTTACCTTTGCCTGCGATTTCCCGGGGAAAGAAACGGAAACGCCCGGGCACCCCGCGGTCATTTATCGTCGTATTATCTGCGTGTATATGTGCCCGACGCTTTTTCCATCGTAATGAAGATTTATTACGTTATCTCTTCTCCGACGCTTTTATTTGACGTTGCCGGTTAATCT
Organism: Pseudomyrmex flavicornis; assembly: GCA_014825475.1. Lineage (NCBI taxonomy): Eukaryota > Metazoa > Arthropoda > Insecta > Hymenoptera > Formicidae > Pseudomyrmex > Pseudomyrmex flavicornis. The sequence continues at coordinate 22,932 of QVNW01000494.1, forward strand.
TGCCGGTATCGTTACGTGACGGTAAAAAGTGAGCTACGGCGAAATCGCGGTTACGCCACGTACAAAAACATTGTTAAGGCCGGAAAGGGCGAGAGTTGGCAGCGGATTGTTCTCAGATTTAAGTTTTCAGGTCGGAGTAGCCGGTGTGCGTTTCGCCCGTCTCGTCGCGTAAAAAAGTGAGAAATTTAACAACTACCGACAAACATAAAGACGTCAAGATAACGTTATCTCTTATTACCGTTAACTATACGTGCGTGTTTGACTTTAAAGTGATAAAATTCACTTTTATTTGTTCTTCGACGACTTTCATTTAGTAATTGTCTGAAGATCTAGACGTAATGTCACCTATTATTAATAATCTCCGATTTTTTTTTAAATCGCGTTTACTTACAATTACTACTTTTTCTAAATTAACACAAAATCACACAGCTACATAACAATTCAATAATATGGCAAAAAACGTACTGATGGTAAGTGAGAATAATTTCGCATCAACATTCCGGAGTTATAGAATTTGTTTCTTTTTTTTTTTTTTTGTTGACGATAACACCGAGAGATGCATTTCTAAAGAAGAAGACCGTCGCACGAAGACGAGGGAGAGGGACGAGAAAAGAGAAGGCCTGTCGAAAATTAATTCCATCCCAAGCGGCAATTTTCTCCGCTCGTCTTCTTCCTGCGGATCCGCATCCGCGGGAATTCGTCCTCTCGTGCGAGAGTCACCGTCCATCAAAATCCACGACGAACGGTCGAGAGGCCGAGGCCTCACGGTCCCGGGCGGAGAAAAGAAAGACGAAAGAAAAAACCTGTCGCTGTCGAAAAGAGGAAAAGAGAGAGAGCGAGGGAGAATAAGGCGCGACGGTCGCACAGCAGGTCGCGTGACGGAAGCGACGCGCGAACACGCACACGCGTATTTTGCATCTTGCACGCGCGTGCATGTACGTATCGGCCACAGCGGGGAAGCGGGCCCCGTTTCGCAAAACTGCAAGAATTATAATGCTAGGCGACGCGAGCTATGGAATAAATTGGCCGCAACTTTCAACACGTGTTTCTGCACATTGTATGCTTATGCCGGCATGCAAGCCGTGCAAGTCAATACGCATTCGCGGACACAACAAAATTAAATTGTGCTCGCACAAATTATAAACTCTGTTCGGGATTATCGTCTGGTAGTGAAGTCGATATCTCGAAAAATTTTCTTTTCAAAAAACAGGTTTAAGAAAGGCGCCAAGTACGCGCGTTACTCTCGTACGTCTTAAAAAAAAACACACTAATATCTCAAATTCAAACGTTTAGTTTTCTAACAAAAACGTATTTTTTACATATGACATCTCTCTCTAGAAAAAGTATTACTGCACTACTATATAAAAACTCTTTCCCTATAAAATCTAGTCTAGAAAAGAAATGAGACATTACCGAGGTCTCTTGATATAAAAAAATGATAATAGAAAAATCTATAAAATACAATTGTTTTCCTACTTTATATTCTTGTAGAAATGCATTTCTGACGTGGTCAAGATAATATTTATTTTGAGAAGCTGTTCAACAACAGTAATTTTAATACTCAAAATAATTATTACATTGTTCTTTTGCGAGACAAATATTTTTTTTAAATTTGTTTACCTCTTTTTTTTTACAGTGGACAGTTGATTTTCTGATCCTGGGAAGTCAATGTATCCCGTGCGACCGTACCCGGGACGATTTCTCGACGTAGGGACGGTGGTGGTGATGATGATGCCGCAACGTAACGCGCAACCGGAGCGTACATACATACCACAGCAGCATCTGAGGATGTAGCTGTAATTACGTTCGCTCCTTGCCGCAGACGGATGGACGGACGGGACCGCAGCCACGAAACGCCCCTCGCGTTACACATATGTTGCCGGTCTTCTTCCACATCGGCGATGATCCTCCGGCAGGCGATGTGTGTGTCCCTCTGGCCCCGCGCCCGCGACTTCTCATTCGAATTAACGTCCGGAGGAGCACACGGAAGAACGGCTCCTGTGGGAACCGAGTTGCCCCGCTTTTGTGCGCGGTGACGTCCTACGCGAACGTCTATCTTTCGCGCCGATTCTGGGGAAGCCGCTCGATGATCACCCGGGGGTCACGGCGAACGACTATTTACCTGTCGTCGTGCTTGTCAAGAGGTCGTCTTCGAGACGGTTGCCGAGACCGCGATGAATGCCGTGAAATAGCGGCATCAAATATGAATATAATTCGATAAATTGTGTCAACCAACGGTTGAGAGAGTCGTCAAGCAAGGATAAATGTCTAAATCTAAATTAAGTAAATTTATAAATTACTTTACAATTAATCCTTGTTTCTTACTTATAAGAACTTTTGATCAAGATACACTTAGAGAGTTAATTTTTATAGTTTAAAAAAAAGACTAAAGCGCAAAGGAAACCTGGTGGTGTTCGAGGATCAATCTCGAAAAATTAATTGATTTTAAATGCAAAACCGTTTTCTGAACCGAACCGAGTCGCGTGACGTGTCGAAAAATGGTGGAAGACGCGAAAAAACGAACCCGCCTCGTACAACTCGATCGTTTCGAAAGAGAGAAAATAAAAGTAAAAAGCGGCCAATGGTTATCACGCAGGAGATAAAATGTCGCGCATAACTTTATGAAACACCAATAAGAAACTCGACCGTTAGTCGAACATATCGCGTAAAATGTGTCGATCGTTCTTGTCACGCGAGTATTCCGCGCAAGTGTTGTGCGTGCTCTGTCCATCGCGATCGCGCACATTGCGCACACTGCGCACGAAATCCACAAATTTGATCTTGCGAGCGTGGTTTTTTTTTTCTGCTTTCTTAAAATGTTAATTTAAAATTACTCCATTACTTAGCAAGCAAATCAATTATTTACCATCAGAATTTCTGAGAAATGTAAATTTCTTCGAGTCTTTTCCGATTCTAGTGCACCTGAGGGAAAAGTTATTTCAAATCAAGAAAATATAGTTTGATAATCTTGAAAATATATTTCGATATATTTTCTTTTGTTTTTTTATGGAAGAAATGTTTATTTTATTTAAGCAAAGTATTTAATTTTGAGTAAATATTTTTTATTATTACGCATATTATTATTATTATTATTATTATTATTGAGTACATTATTTTATATCTATATATTTTTAATTGCTTTAAATATTGCTATGTTTAAAAACTGATGAAGTATATTATTTATTAATGTTGAAGATATTTTTTTAAAACCTTCAAGTGTTTTTAACTAAAACGTGCATTCAAATAGGTTTTTTATAAAATAAAAATATAAATATATAAAAATGATTGGCTAAAAATTTATATGCTCTTAAACATATAACAAATACTTAAATTAAAAACTAGACGTTGTGCATACAAGTAAATAATCATTAAGCATCAAGAATAAATAGTTGTCTTGAATAAAATCAAATTTTTTTGTTCCAAGTGATAGTTTTTTCCTTCTGTGTGGATTCTGTCTTTCTTGATTTGAAATAAAACTTTTCTCTCGGTGAACAGGAAAAATAATCATTTATTTCGCCGCGGTCATCGTTCTACTTTCGTTTTATTATTGCACATCTCGGATTTGTGAGATGATGATCGCCGACTAACGGCGACATCATCCAGTGTCATCACCTGACCTCTGCGTACGCCGTAGCCATGAACCCCTCTTTCTTGTACATCGTCGACAATAGAAATTCGCGATCGTCTCATACAGGTCTGCACGCGATGACCTCGGTACTTCCTCAGGATACTTTACGAGGGAAGCTTCCTAACGGGAGCGCCATCCTACTTTCCGGCCACAAATTTCCATCTAACTTTAACGATGCACAATTTACCGCGAAATAGGACACGACAAAGTGTCTCGTGGTATTATACCATTACTGCAAAAACTAGAGACTATTATATCCTGTTTCACGAAAACCAGAAAATATATAAACATAGTTAAAATAAACCAAGTAAATATTTTTGTTGATCTATCTCAATGTTTCTCCTTTTCTTCTTATTTTCTATTTTCTAGAGAAATCTAAAAAAATCAAATAAATCAAATGAGTCGTGATCTCTTCGCGTAAAGATACACACGTTGTCGATGCGATCGAAGCGTGAAGGAAACTTGATTGTTTTCAAAGTGTCTTGCTGGCAGCTTTGTTGAAAAAGATCTTGCGTTGTGATTTTAACAGAAACATTTTGACATGTTTCCGTCCTTTGCCATGAATCTTTATTGCGTCTGTTGATCTTGACGAGATACTCGTAAAATTGAAAGACACTACACGAGCGAGTGCATAAATGACCTCACAAGAGACCTCGGAGGGTTTCCACGTGCAAACCCTGTCCTAGTTATACCCCCAGGGGCTTACGTTTGCGTGCGTACGTATCGGCGTGCCAGCGAGATTACAGGGCCTGGAACTTACCTCGATCTAAATCAATCGCGAGCGGCGCGAAGACGAGGAGAGGAGCGGCCCCCTCGGGCTCCCACCTGTGTACCCGTCGTTCACCGACGAAGCGACAGAGGTGAATGGCAAGGCGGTGCATGATCACTATCTTTCTCGCCCTTTACATACTAGCGATGTCTAATTTCGACGGTCATTTCGACGTCAGGCATCAAATACTAAAGTGTCTTTAAGTATATGGAAGATCAACCGACGAGATGGAGATGAAGAGAGACAAAGATTCTCAATGTTTTCTTCCTATATGAAGTTTAAAATTTTAATACTTTTTTGTATTTATATTCGAGGAAAAAAAAAACAATTTCGTGATCTCTTTATTTTATTTTATGAAAGAAAAACGAGGGTCTTACTTTGAAAATATCTTAATTTTCAATTAGAGTTGATATATTCAAGATTTTTATAGATTCTGAATGGGGTGGATGAACGTCTACTCTTGAGACTAGACTGTTCTTGTTCAGCGACAAGACGCACTTATTGAAAATTATTCCTCGCGTGCGAAGTTTCGATTTAAGGCAAAAGAAGAGAGAAGAGAGAGAGAGAGAGAGAAAAGAAAAAATCCGACTCGCTCTATTTCAGTCAGTCTCTTCAAAATTGCGACTGCAGAAGGCGAAAAACGGTCCCGCGTTAACTTCGACGGGTTAAAACACTTTAGAGAGTAATATCTTCACCATCCGGCATCCACACACGGCGAAGATTGCCGCAGCCTGGCGTCGCCTCGGGCGTCAAAGAAATTTTCGACCCGGGGGGAATTTTTGCGGAAGAACATCCTAAGAAGAGGATGCGTTCTAATACAAAATTGCGTTGCTCGCGTGCAACCAAAGCACTAACGAACGGGGCGCAACAGTTGCAGCTGCAATATATATAGTTCTCGCGACAGCGAACAAGTTTTTGCTTATTCCGGAGAAACTCCGAAGAGAAGACATTGGAGAAATTTTTAAATTGTAATACGCGAAGTTTTCGTAAAAAAAAAAACCACGGATGCCCACGTCTATTTTCGAAATAGTCAAAGTTCGAAACGCCAGAAAATCACAGCGCCAGTTATTTGAAGAAAATATTTTACGCGCTCATCTAAATGCAATTTCGAATTTTATTGCCACATAACGCTAACGATATTTTTGTCTTTGCTTCGCTTATTTTTCATTGTCGAGTAATTAGCTGTTCGGCGAAATTCGCGGAACGTAGATGTCCCGACGTTCATTACTCGAGAATGACGAACAAAGTAGCAATCACACGCACGGCTCGGCGGCGGAATGAAAAGAGCGTGGAGCGTGGAAACGGTTCTGCGCGCGGTGGCGGTCAGTGCGCGTATTTAAAATCGCGCACAAATCGGGTTCATTCAATTTCGTCGTCGACGGGCATTAATGCAAAAAAAAAAAAAAAACAGTAACGAGACCAGCGGGGCACCGCATGCCCCGCGGACCATATCAAGACAAAAAGATCGGTTCATGCCTAAGGCGCAATGCGGTTGGTTTTCGCTCGCGCGCATTTTCCGTTTTAATTAACGAGGTTTCTGTAACGAGCGGCAGACCCCGAGTTCACTCGTACCGTTTATCTCGCCGTCGTGGTCAGTTCAAAGCGGCCGTTATTACGCTGACTCGTCGTGCGTGAGCGACTTCTCGGCAGGCGACTTCCCTCTATAAGCGGAGAGAGAGTAACGCGGTAAAACGGAACAGTCCCGAGATGTTAATTACGATTACGGAGCCGAGATAGAGAATATGTGCGCGAGCGCGGTTTGCGCTGCCCTCCCCGGTCGACCTGATCGATGAAAATTTTATAGCCCGTTGCGCGCTCGTGTCATTAATATCGATGATGTAGCTGCTCGCGTCTAATAACTAATCACGGCGCGTCGGTGATACGTGTGATAGTTCGAGTTCTCGATCTCTCGAATATCGTCGTATCAATTACATCTTTTATACGCGTCTGCAAATACGTTTCTTCATATTAAATTGACACACAATGAGTGCGTGTTAAATAAAAGTATATTAGAATTTTTTTTTTTTTTTTTGCGTTTGTAAGCGCGAGTAGCCCATGATACGCGCGTCGACTAAAAGAAATCAAGAATGTGATTTTCGTGAAATTATTTTTTGTGTCGAGATTAAATCTTGACGTGTAACATCCGTCATTTGGTTTGCAAGTAGCCGGGATGTAAGGAGCGATAAAGAAGGGATAAAGCCAAGGTGCACCGCGTCATAGGATTCGGGATCCTGTGGAAGCCGAGGGAAAAGGACCGAGAGAAGAAGGGACCGCCTCGGGCGGTTTGTCTCTGAGGAAGGCCGTCGGCATATGCGGCTCGCGTGCATCGGATCCGAGTAACAGGTGCAGATGCGGCGGAGGAAGCCCGATCGTTAGTCCCCGACAGCCCGCGGTGCATGTGTGCCTATTATGATTTCTTTCGTAATTAGTCTCTCTCTCTCGCTCCCTTCCCGCGTCCTGTACGTGTATTCGGGCGTGTACCTACTAACATTTGTTTCGTTGCATGTTTCGTGGCCTCGCCACGGTAACATGTGCTACCACGTCGTCGTCCTGTCGATTTAGCGGGAGCGCGGCAACGACGACGGTTGACGACGGACTTCGTCGACGGCGCTTCGTCTCATTCGTCCGTGCTATGTAAACCTGGAAATAGACGACAATAAGCGACATTAGACATGTTTATGAGATACGATTGATGAAATATTCGAAATTGCATTAAGTAATTACTTATTTTTAGTAGTAATTACTATTTTTTCTTCTACAAGTGAAAAACTATATACGCAGTAATTCAGATCATGGCTTCCTCATTCGCTCACAGTAATTAATAACTCAATAAATAATGCGATTGAAAAATGATAAATAAAGTTTTGCTTGCTTAGATTGACTCAATCTTCACACTTTGACTGTAAAAATTGTTTCAGACACCCTGTATATGAATTACTCATTTTACTCTTCTATAGAATTTAACAAAATTCATTGCGAGAAAGACATCTCGGCCAGAAATTGTTCTTTGTACTTTTACAATATATTATGTTATAGTTCTTTGTTCCTTGATATATTATATTTTACAACGCGTAGATCCAGAAACAAACGTTTTTTTTTTCACGCGAAAATCGCGAGCGCAATGTTTACTCTTTCGTAATGCATCTCGATCGTCTTCACTGATGTCCTAAATTTGATCCATCTCGGAGGCTAGGGTTGCATCTTGGTATGATATGACGAGGCAACGTCAAGGCTTATTCTATCGCGAAATTGGTGGCCGATCGATCGAAGAGAAGCCGGTCGATGCGAAGCGAGATATGGTCCGAATGGCCCTTGGTCCTGCAGGTCTGCTTATGTGCGACGCGTATATACACATCTCTTATGTATACATGTACAACACATGTACGTATGAAGTCAAATGTACGTGTATACATTGGAGAAAGCGTCTTGGCGAGGGATTTCGCAGAGGGTTGGCTGTTTGCGCCTCTCGACAAATAAGGGGAAGTCGTTATCCCGTGGATGGGAGGAGTAATTAACTGCTTCTACCTCCTTTCTGTCCGCTCCACCTCCGCTCCCTCAGCATCCTCCCTTTCCGGCTTCGGCTTCTACTCGAAGGAACAGACTTAAGGAGGCCCGCTTAGGCTTTCACGGGGTCGTGTCTTCATTATTCACGCTAATCTGCTTTCGCCCTGTGCTGCTGCCTCCGCGTACTCTCCTTGGTGTTTCTTGTCTCTTTCTCTGACCCTCCTTTTCGCTTGCCACTCTCTGTATCCATAGATAGAAAGAGAGAGAGAGAGAGAGACACAGAGAGACAGAGAGAATATATGCTTTTGCGGAAATTATTATCGTATTGCACAACCGTACAAACGACACGTGCTGTGTGATGATACGTATCGGATATCTTTGAATCGGACTGAATCATATTTCACAGTATTGCGTCTATTTAATAAGCTTTGCTGTAGATTTGCCGTAGATTTGTGTGTATCCCCATAAACAAATTCAAATTATGATAACAAATCAGTTAATATTAGTAAAACAATCTTATTTTGTACAATGTACATTGAGTACAATATTATTGAGTACAATGTACATTATGTACTCAATAAGAAAATCATTTAATTTGACACTGAAAACACGAGTTAGTTTGCTAATTATTTGTTATATATACATTAATGTAATAAATCTATATAGATATATTAATCAATACCGGCAAATGGAACATGTGTAAGTGCAACCGACATCGGCGTGTATATCTTACGTTTTTGCAGTGGACCACCACGGTAAAGGCGCCCCGCGGTGGCCGCCAAATTATGATGAATTGTTTTCTCTATTAACAGCTTGTGCCGACAGAGGCGAGACACGAGCACCCCAACCGAGATAATCTTCCACCAATTTCGACTTCCTGATTGATCATGGCAATTCATCAGATGGTTCGTTCGAACGGATCATCCGGAACGAACGAGAGCGCATTCCCATCCCGGGCTTTTCGTTATCGCAGATTTAAATAGTACGTGTCGAGATAGTAAATTTGCGATAGGAAATTGGATTCATTTTTATTTTTTATTTCAGTTTCATCGGACGCAAATTATTGTTCCCATTTGCGAGAATCGATACTCGAATAAGATAATCCGACTAAAAAAAAAAAAACAAAAAAATAAAATAATTAACTAACATATTTGATGTTAAAACGTTTAAATCAACGATAAAAACTTTGTTATAAAGATAGCAAGCAATGCGATTGTGAATTGAATTGTACCATTTCATACACGTTTGCTTACATGTCTATTTCTTTGATTCGTTTCTGAGATAATAATGTTTCAAGACGTGTTTTATACATATGTATATAAGATGTGTAAGATATGTACAAGCTAAAGGCATCATTGTATTGTTCGTATTTAACTTTACAGCGTATATTTGTAAAGCAATTTATGTAAAAATAAATGTATAAGTGGAAATAATTTGTAAAGCAACAGTTCCATGGAAGACAAACTTACTCCTCCTACCTCCTTTGTGAGTATAATAAAGTAAAAAATATAATACATAATATAAATAGGTTACATTATATTATGTATAATATTTTTAATTAGTCTTCACTCTAAGGAGTTTTTTTAAATTGCAGATATTGAGAGAAATAATTTTAGTTGTCTCGACAATGAGACATTTAACATCGAAGTTTCTAATAAAAGAAACAAGGATGCACATATTTGCAAAGTGATACAAATTGACGAGCCAAAGTATAAATGTTACGAAATACTATGTATTGCTGCTATGCAACACTTTCAAATAAAATTCCATTCATCTGCTAGACGATTTATACAATCTGTTACAGCATCAAATTTCTCATGATGTAAATGCACAATTCACAGTTCGTTTAGTTTACTGTGGCAAATTAAGCAGCACATTCAAACTCGATGGTAAGTATGCCACTTGACGGGACTTGGATAAGTTGTGCGCGATGTCCTCAGCGGCTTCTATTTTTCTGAGCTCAACCAGACCATCTCCCGCTTCTGCTAGAGATTTCGCTAGTAAAAGTGCGGCTTGCGCGTCACCCTCGGCACTAATAACAGCAGCCTTCTTCTGCTGCTCAGCCTTTTCTACTAAGAAACGAGCTTTCTCTGCATCTTGTTGCGCAACTTGTTTCAATTCTACCGCCTGAGTAAACTCTTTGCCAAATGTTAAATGTGTCTGAAAGAATTTTATTTTTGAAGTAAATGATGAAGATTTTTCACTGAAAATATGGACAATGATATAGACAAACATAATGTTACAAATAAATATTATTGTACTTACAATAGAAATATCATCTAAGATAAGGCCAAATTGTGAAGCTCTATCTGTTAAATCTTCACTGACCTTCTGAGATACAATTTCTCTTTGGGTAATTAATTCACCAGCATCAAACTGTGCAACTACAGCTTTCAATACTTCGGTGGTAATAGATGGAAGTACTCTTTCATCATAATCCACACCAAGGATTGTATATATTTTAGGTAAAGAGTCAGGCACAGGTCTGAAGAGGATACGTAGAGTGATATTTACATTTTGGAGATCTTTGCTTCCAGTGATGACTGGAACATTTCTCGGTCGTGAACGAATGTCAAAAATAATTGGTTTTTGCACCCAGGGAATAAAAAAGTGTGTTCCTTCGCCTATCACCGCATTTTTTATACCAGCAAATCTATCAAATATAACTGCTCTATGACCGCCATCAACTAAAACAAACAGTAATACATTTAATTAATATATTTAAGCAAAATATTCAATATATATATTTAATTAAATTTACTGTTAATAATCTTATATCAAATAAATTTTATTGTCATTCATAACATACCATTGTATAATGCAGAATTGACAACACCACCAGCAAGAGCTATACCTAGGCCGAGCTGACCCAATCGATTAAAGAATTGTGCTGCCATATTTTAAATGTGTAATATCTACAAAAATGCAAAATAATATATAATATAAGATGATGAAATTTGATGTGTATATATGTAATCCTATCTCACACTGTAGTTACTAGTTTATATACTGACTTAACCTATAAATTATCCAAACATGTATTTATACCAAATATATGCAACAAAAGAATAAAATTATAAAATAAATAAAAAACATATGTTAAGTATTATAATATATATTCACAGATCTCGGTTTTTAAACATGTATTATACGATTTATATTAAATGGAACAACAGCAAAATATAGGAGTTAACCGGTCAGGTTAGAATTTTGCCGATTTACTAATTGTCCATATATTTTGTTTTACTAGAAGCTAACCAAACGAAACTTGACAACAATTACTACTGCTTGCGATAAAACAATTGATTCTTACGTAATAAATTTCACTTATGAAATATTCACTTTTCTCCTCGCGTGCCGTTCATGCACGTTCATGCGATAAGAAGAAAATGGATACCATCATCTTGAAAATGGACGCGACGCAAACGCCACGTCGGATGCGGTAGTTCAATGCAATTCTAGGCGACAATTTCAAATCACGTCAGTGCAAACGTGTGTAGAATTATATTAAACTACGAAATATTTGATGCAATTGTTTATATTAACACGTGTTGTTCATCATATTTTTTTGTGATAGAAACTAGTATATATATATAATTATTAAATTGTTACAGAACTTTGATTAACGTCACTTGAATGGTATGATATACAAATATATGCGAATAAGATCATATATCAACTGATTGTTATACACGTGTGAGTTTATTTTGCCAGAAATTGAAACAATATTATTAACATTGTAATATAAAATATTGTTAAAAAAAAGCAAAAAAACAAACGTCGCCCCCGGGTGGGCTCGAACCACCAACCTTTCGGTTAACAGCCGAACGCGCTAGCCGATTGCGCCACGGAGGCAACTTCAGTCAATAAGCTTTTTAAACTCAATATACAGTATTGCAGATATTATACAGCGAAATAATTAAAATATTACTTATTTATTTACTTCTGTCAAAACCATTTGTTTTGAAATTGTTTTGTACAGTATAATTGTTTATAAAAAATATGATGTTTTTCAAAAATAGCAGCATAATACGTGTCCAGATGCGAATCATTTTTTTATACATATATATATAGATTAGTACTACTATATTCTTTATGCGGTGAATTATAAGAGTGAGTATAAACAGTGAGTATTTTTTTGTCTTAACTTTTTTCATTCTTAGTCAGTGACACATTCTATTCTTTACAATGACGTTACATCAATCTAATGAAGTTTTCCTTTGAACCGAGTTTCTTCTTGCCATAAGATGATCTAGAGCTAGAGTGTTTGGATGATTCAAAATTCTTTCTCTGTAGATTTTAGCTTCAGATTCAATCTCTTCCTTTTTAGCAGGTGTGTTCAAATGATCATGTGTGTATGCAAGATATCGTTTGTCACGAACCGTGTGGTGCATTTTTAATTATTCTCAACATCTTTGATTGAAATCTCTGTATAATTTCTCTATGTACAACATCCCACTCTAACATAGAAATCATAAACGATATACTAACGACATTCATTCGGGATCTTCCTCCCACTCGTTCACCAAAAGCAATTCTTATTCTTTCCACCGCACACAAAAAAATTGGAAGGCCTTTTTTCTATGTCGCAATTAAGTATTATAATTTGTACGCTTCTGGTATTCGAGTTGAGAGTTCTCTTCATTCATTTTTGCTCGGCGGCAGCGAATAATATATATTATTATTGCTAATTTACTATTGTAATTAATAATATTTTAGAATAGCTCTTTTTATAATTCTTTGTTCATGTTTTTTTACTTTTCTTAATACATTTGCTGTTTGTCTCTGTATTTTGATAATATAATTACGATCCATTAGTTATATTTTGGAAGAAGACTGAAAGTCGAGAAACGCGAAGGCTTTTGAATTATAATATTATAGAGAGAAGCGAAAACTTTGCGCTCATGCGTTGCATAATATTTGTATACATAATTTACGTATTATTTTACAACATAATTTATGTATTATTTTATAATACTTTGTATGTTATTGATGTTCGATAAAACTATTATTATTATTATATTATTATTATTTTAATATAAAAATTTTAATTTGGTAAAAAGAGTAAAAATAATAGAGATGTTTACATAGACAAAAATAAAGTGATATATTTATAAAGCTTCTCTTTCTTATAGTAGTATTTTATAACATTTTCTTATAAAATATGTATGTTCTAAAGCTATGTCGCGATAAATTTAAGTAATATATTTCATTAGATATATATATATAATAAACGTAATATAATAAAAAACGAAAATAGTTAGGCATGTAGTGAAATATATATATATATATTAGAAGTTAAAGATGCGAAACACTGTAAATCTTAGGAGGTTTCTCTTTATGCGTTTCGTCCATATGTCCGCATATTCCTGTCACGTGACCTTGCAGAACATTGGTCGTCAACACGGTCACGGTGCTTGGAGTCCACATCATCATCACTGGTGCTTGTTGAGACTGGACCACAAGATGTTCGTTGTTCTCAGTGAGTCTGCAAAAAGAAAACGTATTTCATTGACACGTTATTGCTCGAACTTTATATACGATCGATCTATCAGTTCTCGCTTACTTCATCGCGTAAGAAATCGGCTCGTCCTTCGGCACCATAACTCCATTCTCATGCTGTTCGACTACGTTATCGTCAACCCTCACAATTACATTCGACTCATCCGGCACGATCTCTAACTGATGACCGCCAACATACATCTTCACAGCAAATTTGTCGCCTTCCACGGATCTCACGAAAACGGCAAACGTCTGATCAACATAGTTGCCGGATACGAGCGTCCATTTATCGAACACATCGTGTGATACCACGTCGTCGTCGAAGCCAATCGAGACTTGCGGATAGACAGTGCACACCTCTGCAAAAAAAAAAAAAAACATTCAAAATTGCACAAACTGCTTTTAAGACGACGTACAAATAGAAATAGACAATCTGTTATTGTATAAGCAAGTAATCACATTTACACACGCAGCAAAAACGCTTACTCAAAATAAGACTTACTATATTGGCCTTGTATCACTTTGTTCATCATGCCTATGGAGAAGTGGGTATTGTCCATAACGAAGTGCCATTGTGGATGCGATACTGGCTCACCTATTATCATACCCTCTAAGACTTGGTGATGCAGAGGAATTTGGACGTACTCGTATCCGTTAACCGGAGTGACAACGGACGCATTAATGTGGCTCATATCGGTAGCAAACTCCACTACGACTTGCGCGTTGCCGCTTTGAACACGATTTGACGTATATTTTATGTGCGGCAAGTATAACGCGCGAAGCTGATCTTCGATCCAGGCAACTTTCGAGAGTACTTGTACAGGCACCTGAAAAGTATTTAGTCATTTAGATTTAAAACTTTGCGATAAAATCTCTTTCTTCAATAAAATTTGTAATAACAATTACAATACAATTATTTTCACATAAACTTTAATATTATATAGGATTAAATAACATAATGTTTGAAAAGAAAACAAATTTAAGAGATTAGAAGACTATTGATAAACATTAAATTTGTTTTTTTTTCAAATATTATGTGAAAATAATAAATGTTCTTACAGAATCTTGAAAATTTTGGGTTTTCTGCGAATTAGACATTTCAAAATAATATTATTTTAAATAAAGCAAAATTAAAAGATACAAGATACATATTTGCACCTTCTTGTATGATACGTTGATAGTGTACTTCTTTAGAGTTGAGTGTTTTATAACTTCTTCGATGCAATTCTTCGTTTTGGCAACGTGATTCTGTGCGGTTTGGAATTGCGGGTTCTGAATGTCTTTGACACAAGCACCGTGCACGCTATCGTGCGCCATTTGCTTCTTCTGATCCTCCGTCATCTCACCCTTAACGATCATCGAGATCGACATTTCGTCGCGAACGCATTTATCATCATCCGTAAATCCTGCGTTGATAGTCACCTTTGCGTTGGTCTCCTGTTTCGTGGTGTCGACTTTCAACGGGTCCGTTTCGACGACCGGATAGTTTTTCTGAGCTTCCACGCAGATCTAGAAAAACCCCCATGTTTAAAAATCGATGATCTTCTTCGAATCTCACTGCGCATTTTTTCTTTATTTGTAAATTTGATTTAATTTCTCTTCTATGATACAAGTCGAGATAGTTGTTACCTTCAAATTCTTCTCTCCTGGTATCGCTCTCGTCATCTGAACCTTGACATTGTTGACCACGTGTCCCTGTGACATGTCAGCGTTCACATTCACGTCCCACGAAAGCACGGATTCGTTTGTGGAAGCTGCTTTCGCGTCAAGAGTACCGCGAATATTGATCTTCGTGCTGCTAAATTTCGTCATCTTCTGATGAACGTGTTCGACATCCTCTACATTGACTCGTACGTTCAGATCGACCTGTAAAAAAAAAAAAAAGTTCAAGATAGAAATGTCAAAATGATTTTTGCAGATATAAAGATTTTTATTACTACTCACTTGCGACGTAGGATAAACAACACTAGGTTGTATTCTTTGGAGCATTCCGCAGCTGCCTTTTCGCGGTGAGATGAAGTCGTTGATCCATTTCTGACGTACACCCATGAGGTACCGTACGATCATTGAATCCCTGCCAAGTAAATCACAATATGCTAACATCGGCAATCAAAAGTTTGAGCGGCTTCTTCGAGTTCAACACACACACATCATATATTTCTCTTCATAATATAAACAAAAAAAATACTACATTAATATTAACATTATTGTCACCCCCATAAATTCTGTGTAACACCAGAATGTAAATAAATATAAATATAAAAATAATTTTAAATAAATTGTACATAAATGTAAAAATACTTCAAATAATTTACCAAGCGGTCTTGTGTTCCGGAGAAAGATCACGTTGCCATTCCACTTTGTCGCTTTCTGACGTGATTCCGTTCTCGCAACCGTAGATCATCGTAAGATACTCAAGACCTATATCCTTCAGATTCATGACTTCGTGATACGTCTTCTTATTGCCGGTGGTGGCGACCGTGTAGTGATGGCAACAAGGTTTGAGAATGTTCTTCTCATCGTGCTCAACGGTCACTAAGTTCTTCGCAAAGTGTCGCACACCAACATGCGACAGTTTGTTCATTGGTAATCTCGGCATGTTGATCTTAAGATTCTTCGAGTCTTGATTGTAGCTAATGATCGTCTCTACTGGCAACGCGACGTCCTCAGTGATTGACCGGCGAATTGCGTGCCAAACGTCGGCGATAGGATTGTAGATCGACATGACGTATCCGCCGTGTTTCCATACGCGAGTGTCAACTGCGATCTTAACGTTCACGGATGGTTTCTTGACGTCAGTGACGATCTCGTTGAACTTCACCGACCACAACTGAGGTATCTTGGTACCGAGGACCGCTTGCATACCTATGTCGGTGGGCACCTGCATCTCATAGAGATTGGAGTACACGACTTCTTGGTAGTTACCAAATATTGTTTGCTTTATATTCAACACGTCTTGCAACACGTCGTGCATCACATTCACGAAGTTATCCTTATCGTAGTGGTTGGCAATGATCACATGATCGTTTAGTGTAACGCGAATGTCAACCTGAACAGATTTCTGTGCAGGCATGCCTTTCGCGGCATGAACCAAAACATTCTGCACGTTTTTGTTACTGAGACCTTCGACAGAACTGCCGAACAATTCCTTCTTGACTAGGTTTACGGCCTCATCCACGCCATATACGTGCCAGTAGACCTAACGAGATTTATAAAAACACGTACGTCTCTTTAAATTATTTTATATACTTATACGTTAATCATGTAGCACATTCGTAAAAATGTGTGATGAAATGAAATACGAATATAAACATTTATATATGAAGACATTTTTTCGCGATACTTGAAACATACTTACACCGAGCACGTTGACAGATTTACGAGCAACGGATGCGTGATACTCGATATATCCACCTTCTGGCGTGCCGGTCAATGGATTCAAGACCCAAGAGAGTTTCACGGATTCGCCATGTCCGTACGCGGGATCTGTGTATTCGACAAATTGTGTAGACGAAAACTGAGTTGTCACTGGTCTGATTCTCGTGAAGCTCAAGACCTTTCTGGCCATTTCACGAACCGGTTCGAGACAAGGATCCACGGAATTGGCGAGACCTCTCAGAGTGGTCAAATGATAGTTATATAGATGATTGTTCTTTTCGTATACCATTAGCCAGTAGATGTTCATAAGTCGCTGCAAGTTTGGCATCTGGCTCATCAGAACTTCGTAAGCGATGATTCTGATAGCCAATGGGTTGGAAACGTCAGCGAGAATCGGCCACATCAGGTCGTGAGTATACTCGATTTTGTCGGCGATCGCTTCTTTCACGGCCCATATTGCCTGAGCGCGAATAGCGTACGGATTCTCAGATATCTGAACTTCTCCACGGATGATTGGCTCCAACAATTTTTCGATGTTGCCTACTTGAACGTTCTTCATCGCCATCAAATACACTACTTTCATCTGATACGATGGCTCGTCTGAAATTCACGAAAATATGATCATGCAAAAATATTATTTATTTTGGAAACACCAGTAATAAATTTCTGTAAGGGCTAAAGTACATAAAGAAAAATATTCGTAGTGCAAATCTAAAACAATAATTTATAATCAACATCCAGACAGCACATGTTTCTAAAAGACGACTTAAAACCGTCTTATTGTCTTTTAGATCTTATTGTCTCTTGTTGTCTCTTGGTCTTTCTGTACTGTTTGGGCAATGAACGTACACAATTATGATATATTACGATATTTAATATAAAATATTTACCCTTGACGTGTTCGAAGAAGTAATGAATGTATCTGTCGAGAAGAGAATGAGAGCCATGATGATGCAAGAACGTTTTGCGAACCAAAATGGAGAAGCAGAGGATGCTGGCCTTCTTAACTTCCGCTGGCACGTCGGTGAATTTTAACAGATCTTCCATTTCGAGAAGCAATCTCTCGCTCGGTACTTTGACGTGCATAGGTAATTTCGCTAGCATCGAGATAACGGTCACATTGTTTTCCTTGTGTTTGCGAATGACATTTCGCGTGAAATGGCAAGCAGCGGTTGTGCCCGCGGTTGGTACCATTTTCAGGAAGATGTTCCTTTAAGTACAATTATTTTGTTTTATTTATTTGAACGCAAATAAAATTATTACTTTTTTTTTTTTATGCTTCTAGCGTCAACTATCTTTATTGTGACAGTTTATTGATCTCTCGCATGTTTACTTACTTCATTGTGACTTCCGTGGGTGTCTTCGGATTTTTAATAGCGTTGTAAACTTGCTCGAGCGAACCTAGATCCATGTAGCTCATGATTTCTTGTATTCTGTTGATGGTTTGTCCGTGTTTCCAATCGGGTTCGTCGGGCTTCATGTGATTTTCTTCGAGATATTCGGCAGCTTCGAGCAACATCTTCTTAAGTTTGGGAATAATTTCGTCCAATTTGACCATATGTCGACCATGAGTGAGATCTTCTGCGGCATGAAGCGCGTAATTGCCCACGGGTTTGTTGTAAGTGACGTTGCGAATAATAGGTACATCCTGGAAGCTTACGGCTTCCGGCACAGGCTCTGTCACTGGCACCACAGACTGCAGATCCAGAGTAGTGCTAAAATAATAGATAAAGTGATATATAGCGCGATATGTCACATTTATATATACTTGTAATAACACACAGTGTAACACTCTTATTGTATAAATTACTTTGTCAATAGGTAATGAGCTTCAGATCGAGCTTTATAGGGAAAGTAATTGATGACCGAGTGAGCAACCAGATGTTTGATGACGAGCTCTCCTTCTTCTTGTTGTTCGATGTAGAAAACTCTTCTTGCGGCAGTTGTCACATCATCCTAAAAAAAAAAAAAGAGAAATATATTATTAGATTTGTAATTTAATAAAAATTAAACATCAGAAGTTTTTACTTTGAACGGCAAGTAAATCTAAATTTACTTCAGATTCTACGTGACATTTCTGACATTCGACAACATCGAAGACACGCTGAACAAAGTTGCTGCAGTTCTTCAAATCGTGCATTTTCGTAACCACAAAGACGTTACTGGCCTCCGGATGTTCCCGATCCTTCGAATGGACATTGTAGGCGACGTGGCAGATACCGTGAATGGTTTTCTAGTGGTAACAACCAAAGAGAACATTAGACACCTTATGCTGGATGTTCCCATCAGTCGTTACCCACCTCTTGCGTGACGAAAGCGTGAGGCTTTATCGGGCGTTGTGCTTGAATGTGATCTAAATCCAGTTGCAGCATCGAGGCAATACCCATCTTTATATTCTTTGACCAAAGACTCTCTGCCTTCGGCACTTTAATACCTTGAAGCTAAAATCAAACATTCAAAAGATTAAACCTCTTTCGCGACTAACACACTGGTTTCATTTCAGATTGTTAAGCTGAAAAACAAAGACAATTTACTTTGCCATTGTGATAAACTATCACAAACGGATTTTCGATTTGCTGTGCTTCTTCCTCAATATTTTGATCCACTTGGATTGATTGAGAATACGAAACTTTGCCATTGTACAAGCCATATTTCATTTTATTTAATTTAACGTAATAATGACTTTCTCCATTTGGATCAACTTCACCCCCGCTCAATTCCCGCATACGAAGTTCTCCAGCGAGACCAAACTGGGAGGCATATTGCGCCGGTTCGATAGTTCCGGCTTTCACGTCAGCATAGTAATTGTAAATTACTTCTTTTCCAGTAGGAACATTTATTTCTAAAATTAAAATGTGAGTAATAAGAAAAAAATTAACAAAGTTTAAAATCTTAAAATATATTTTTTTTAATTGATTAAATCTCTCTAAATTCTAAAAAATTAATTTCATATAAACATTCGAAAATTCTAATTTTAATTTATCATAATTAGAATACATTTTATTTTTTCTATTATTTATTACTTACTTAATAATTATAATATTACTTACTTAATTATTTATTACTTATAGCAAAAATACTATTGTCTAAATGTATTATTATCTAAACATTATAATCTTTAACGTTACAAATTTATTTTACATTTAATTAGATAAGTATGTATATATTATTACTTTTGAGTGCAATCATATTGTAAAAGATTGTTTTCTCTGATTAAGCTTTTATGCAGAAAAAATAATCTTGCTGCTTTCAGCGCTTTATCAGTCATTTAGTTTCTTTTGTTTAATTTATTGCAGAAAAAAAATAATTTAGAATAGCATGATTAGATGCTAATTCTTTTGTTTTACTCTACGATATAAAAACAATTCTTAGACAGAATTTTTTATATATGTCTGTTTACTTAAATCTTGACTTTCAATCAGCATAAGCAATAATATTTTAGAATCTTATACGCCATATTTTTCATCTAATTTATAAAAAGTTATAATACATAAAATTTTTCAAATTTGTTTAATACACATTTGCGTTTTTTTAAAATACGTTTCTAAATGCATAAGTTAGATCTCTTTTTAATATTTTTATATTTTCTAAAATTGATTAAAAGAAACGTTGAACTTACTTTTTAGTGGTACCGCAGACGCGGTCGCTAAGCACAGCAACAATCCTAAAACACAAATGTACACGTAAGTGTGATCAGATATATTTTTCACAATTATACACAGATAATTAACACGCCAGAGGGATCGGAAAAAAATGTTCTTTATACGTAGACAAGTTTTACATATCCAATTATATCTGATTCTATCACACATTATCTTATTCTATATAATCTAGTTATATAAGTATAATTACATATCGTCTGTTTTGCGCAATGGGTTTTCTAAATTTTTTCAAGAAGATAAAATAAGCAATTTTAAATATGAGATGCAAATCAAGATCAAATGAATTTTCGAATTAAATTCAATTCGAATTTCTATGTGTGTTAATTTACACGTTTAAAAAAATAGATACATTTCGCACACTCAGCATATATATATTAGATCGTATTGACCGTAAATTCTCTGCTAGTTAAACCACCAAATGAATCTAACTTTGTTTTTTAATTATATGCAATTGTGTAATAAGATTTAAAAGATCTCACGTATGATTATATTTAATCGTACATAAAATATAGAATTGTCTACATACAAAAGGACTTTTTTCCCCGGGAGTGCCGAGGAAACTGCAAACTTGAAAAATGCAAGCCCCCCCGTCAAAACACATCTCGCGAGATATACGCGAGTATACGATAAGTACGAAGGTGCACCTCCCGTTTGTGTGGGCGAGTAATGACTTACCGATAAGGGTGTTCATCTTAGCGTGACCCCTGATGCGAGACTGGTGCTCGTACGCGAGAATTCTCTTGCTTTTATAGGGCGCAAAGATCTGCAAATGCCGCCGGTGTGAAATACAAAAGTGCAGACCGATAACCCCGCGTAGAAGGGGATGTGCGTTACACACGTAGAACGAGAGCAAAAATGAAAAAAAGAAAGAGACCAGAACCGCACCGGTGTAATCAAGGAGATAACCCCTTTCGGGCATCTCTTTCTGCAGCTGTGTCGCGTTTGTGTTTTAACGTGTAAAAACGCACGCGCGCATATATATCAGAAAACAATTGAATGTATGTATTACAGAGTCAATATCGGACGTACGCATTTGACCGATCGTGATCGATCTTCCGACCCTGCCTCTTCAACTGCGCATCGACGTTTTTCCCGTTGAAAATAATTTCTTGTTTTTCCGCATATTATATACATATATATATATATATATATATATGTTGTTTAGCGATTTTATCTTTGTTTACACGCCACATCGGCAAACCATGTGCAATCATACCGCTTGTTTCCGATGATTCACATGACGCCGGAAGAGATGGACCACCGAACGTCTCCGGGACGGTACTGCCGATTCGATCAGACGGCATCTCCGTAATCATGAGATAATCGTCGTGAGTCTGTGTGCGAGGCGCGCATTGCAGAGAATGTGTCGTGAAAGAAGATCTCGGCATCGTGAAGGTGATGAGACGTGAAATAGCCGAGATGAAAGTGCAAGAAGAAATTACAGCTGATAAGAAGATCAAGAAAGACAAGGTCGATGTGAGCAGATTAAATCATTATTTAAGTTTAAAATATTCATTTATTATTAGAAGAGTAATGTTAAAAATAATTTTACGTTGAACGCACGAGATGTGCCTTAAAACCATATTGGTATAAACAAAAAAAAAAAAAACTTTTTCTCGTTTCAATTCGAATCAGACTTCAATATGAGTTCAATATGCTGGCTTTTAAAACGCTTTTTCTTTACTGAGAACGATCGCGGTCGTCGAACGCATAATTTTTCCATCAATCGTATAAATTAAATAATCATCGAACACGCACAGCTCGATAAAACACAGAAAACCACAGCCGATTGCGTGTTTACGAGCGCTTTCACGTAATAACGTGACACTTAAAATATACTTATTTATTATTCTTATTCTGTTATATAATGCAATAAACCTCACACAGACATAATGATTGTCAATTAAACAAATCTAATACGGATGTCTAATGGACATCCGTATCTTCAAGTGATATCTAACGAACATCTATAGATTTATATAAGAATGTTGCTCCATGTAAGGAACGTGAGATAATTTCATTTTTGCGAGCAATGTCAAAGTTTCTTATCATTAATACAAATTTTATATATATTTGAAACACAAACAAAATCATTTGTTTCTTGTCGCAGACGTGCTGATTAAATCTTGTCTATGACGTGTTTTCTAGTGATTTTAAAGTTTTTTGTTGCACTTCAAGAGAAAAGAGAAAAGTACAATCTGTCTGATGGACAATCGGGATGAGAACATTTACGTTAAATGATTCCTCTACTCTCTTTGCACGTGGTTATTTTCCACGTGCGTCACTTTATCCCAACACTGCTTGTATGTACATGTGCAAACTCGTTACATTGGTAAAGAAAGCAAACGAACAGCCGCGAGATCGCATTCGCGGCAGTTATTACTGGTGTGATTCTAATTGTGAGTGCTTGTGTACGAGAGGTATCGCATGATTAATGCAATATCTTTCACCGAATGATTACAAATTATATATAGTATGGCTCCATAGTTCAATTTGTTGCGTCACGTTAGATTTGCAAGATGAAGTTCGTCGATTAGCACACGACGTTGCGATTTATCGAAATTGAAGTTATCAGATTTCCGAATCGCGAGGTGTCGCGATAAGTTCCAAGCTGCCGGCAAGTGACTCCATATGTTTCTCGGAGAGAAACCGAGAGACTATCTGTGTCAAGACATTAAACTTCATGCGATGTTTTCGGTGAAGAATCACCTTTGATAAATACAACGGATATCGAATGTCAACATTATAGGTCAGCGCATAAATTTAAAACATGAAGACAAAACAACTCTCTTTTTCTTTTTATCTTTTTCTCTTGCTCCGTTCAAAAAATTAAAACTTAATAATATAATATATAAACATATGCTCGAACAACGACCAATTATCTTGGTCATATAACATATACATATAATAACCGAATTAAATTATCATATGTAAATATACGTGAAATGAGTCCCTTTAAAAGTTAGTATAATTTTATTTTTAAAGGTGTGTGAAAGAAAGCAGGAAAATGTTTTTGCGAGTAAAAGAATAACGCGTGTGAGAGATATGATAATTTTATTAATATATGTGCATACACACAAATATAAAATAAATTAATGTTTCTCATTATTCATAAAATAATCTTTTAAGTTTCCGAGTGCTTTGCTGCGGTGGGAAATCTTATTCTTTTCTTCTTTCGGCAATTCCGCATAAGTTTTGTCGTAACCCACGGGCTGAAAACAAGGATCCCAACCGAAGTCTCTGGGTCCCCGCGGGCTCACGATAGTGCCCTGAGTTCGACCTTGGAATAGAAGAACCTCGTCGTTATTATCGCCGGAACAATAAGCAAACGTGCAAACTGCTTCCGCCGATTTGTCGTCCCATCCATCAAGCATTCTGTGAAGACCTTCCGGTCCCAGTTTTTCGAGAAACCACTTAATGTACGGTCCTGGAAGGCCGCCCAATGCATTGAAACAAAGACACGTGTCTTCAATAATTACCGGACCTCTCACTAACTTTGCTGCTGCTCGACACTTGTCCCGACAAATGTCATCTATCTCTCCTTGATATTCGGGCAGATCGATCTTACTGCTCGTTATCTGCCGAGGAAAGTTCTTGCCCAGAATAGCGATAAATTCCTCAAGTTTTTTTGCGTTACCTGTCACAAATACTATGGATTTCGACATCCTGCAACGAAAGACAAAATTATAAGACATACATTGTGCACAGGATGCTTAAAAAAAAATGTTAATACATATATGGAGAATTTCTATATGTATAAAATGTGTCTCAGAGTTCAGGAGATCTGGAGAAGATATCGAAAATAAACTGACAATGAAATGATGAACAAGATGAACAGATGAGATTTTTTTGAAGACAAAATATATTTATTGTTAATAATAATATCTTGTGTTTTTAAATGTTTCTCTAAAATACTATATATATAAGCGTTAACATTGTTTTGAAACATTCTGTATTTCAAATAAAACAATTTTCTTTTCTGGCAAATGTATTAACTACGTCATTGGAAAATCCGTTTTTCCGTATTTTCCGATTAATTCTTATCCAACTTCGTAACGATATAGACATAATTATATAAAAGTATCTTATCAACGTTTGTAAAAAATCAACTCAAACTAATTTTATGATTTATCCTTCACATATATATATATATAAGCAGAAAAAATTGCAATGATAAGTGATTTTTTATATCTTTGTCGTGTGTAAATCTCATTTAAATTGCGTGCGCTTTTTACATTTTTTAAGTTGGCATTATTTGGTCTGACGTTTGTAGTCACGTTGACGTATGGTACATACATACAGTGTGATGAGATGCTATTACAGTTTAATGTAAGCGTGTACAATATGATTTCAAGCAGTAAATTATTTTTATTATAAATTTTTATTTTATAATTTTGATGTATGAGAAAAATATACATTACCTTCTTGATGAGAATATCGAGATACGTTTATATTTTACAACTCGTTCCTAACCAACAAGCTGAAATGGTAATACTGGTACCGTTGACCTTTTAATAATGCTTGCCAACTTTGAAGACATTACGAAAGAAATTTCACTCATGAATCAAATGCAAAACTAGCTGTATAAATGAGTACAGAAAACAATTATATGTATAATACGTAGTTTTTATATACAAAATTATTTTACCTTTTATTATCTTGTCTTTTATTCTCTTCAAGAATATAGAGGGGACGTATTTTTTTTCTTTGGTCGATACACGGTGCTTCAGCGAAATTGATGCACAGCACGCCATTCTTGTTATTTCTTGAAATCAGTGGCGCTTTGATGAGCGGTTGGTTTGTACGGTTGATGGTGTAGCGTTTCGAGTTCGTTCAAAAATGCCGAGTCAAGAGGTTGTGACAACAAAAGTTGTGGTCCATCCGCTAGTGCTGTTAAGCGTGGTGGATCACTTTAATCGTATGGGAAAAATCGGAAACCAGAAGAGAGTAGTCGGTGTACTTTTGGGCAGCTGGAGGGCTAAGGGAATCTTGGATGTATCAAACAGTTTTGCAGGTTAGAGTCAACTCTCACAATGGACCAAAGTATTTCTCTGGATGTTGATGTTTCATTGTAACGTAATATTTTTTCTGTGTATATGAATGTAAAACAAATTACTCGCAAGTGGTGTTTGATTACTTTAAGATCAGAAGCAATATTAAAAAAATTAATAATCATGTTTCAGTACCTTTCGATGAAGATGATAAGGACAAGAGTGTGTGGTTTCTTGATCATGATTATCTTGAAAACATGTACGGGATGTTCAAGAAAGTCAATGGTAAACATTAATTTGTATAAATATCATTAAAAAGTTCACAAGTTTTGATTGCAAGATATGGTCATTTCCAGCTCGTGAGAAGGTAGTTGGCTGGTATCACACTGGACCTAAGTTGCATCAAAATGATGTTGCTATCAACGAGCTAATTAGAAGATACTGTCCTAATTCAGTTTTGGTGATTATTGATGCAAAACCAAAGGATCTAGGACTTCCCACAGAAGCATATCAAGCAGTTGAAGAAGTGCACGATGTATGTGTGTATATAATATAATACCAACATACTATTTGAAATAATATTTAAGAAACTTGAGGATATAAAAATGTAATCTACAGGATGGATCACCAACTTCCAAAACTTTTGAGCATATTCCAAGTGAAATTGGAGCTGAAGAGGCGGAGGAAGTTGGAGTAGAACATTTATTAAGAGATATCAAGGACACAACAGTTGGTACACTCAGCCAAAGAATCACAAACCAACTGCTTGGCTTGAAAGGTCTTCATGAACAAATTCGAGAAATTAGAGATTATCTGCTACAGGTATGTACTTTTTATTTTTTTAAGTAAAAATCTATAGCTAGGTTGTTTTAATGTTTACTTAATAAAACAAATTGTTTCACAGGTTGGCAGTGGAAAATTACCTATAAATCATCAAATTGTTTATCAACTTCAAGATATCTTCAACTTATTACCAGACATGACTCAAAGTAGTTTCGTAGATTCTCTATATATAAAAACAAACGATCAGATGCTAGTTGTATATCTAGCAGCTCTGGTTAGGTCTATAGTGGCCTTACACAATTTAATCGGCAACAAATTAACCAACCGCGATGCCGAGAAAAAAGAAACCGATGGAAAAAAAGATACAAAAAAGGAAGAGAAGAAGGAGGAAGAAAAGAAGGGAGATGAAAAGGCAAAAAATAAGAGTCAAAGTCACTTTTGAGTCTGCTCATGCACAGTTGCAAGATCGAAACTGTTAAAGTTGGGGACAATTACTGACTTTGTGTGTAATAGTCAAGCGTATTCACAATTTGTACAGAATTACACTGCGCATCTACAATTAATGACAGTTTAAAAATGTATTACAAGTAAATTGGTTACCGAATTAATTCTGGCATAATTCTGAATTTTTTTAATATTAGGCACAAAATATATAAGAATTATAATTCAACATTTTCGTATTTTGAATGTTTAATGACTGTATGATGAATGATATATAGTCAATATATCGAAAAAATTTAGGGTTACGACAAGTTTTAGAATATTATTGTAATCCATTATGCAATACTCTCTCAAAGTTTTTATAATTAACAATGAAAAATTAATACAAATTACTTGGTGAGGAATAAGACACAAGTTTTTTGGCATTTTTAAATTTATTGATTCTTCGCATGATCCAATATCTAATGCAAATTCATATGATACTATTGAAATATTAAAGAGATAATTTCCAAATTTATTTCAAGTATAATAAAAATTTCTGTTAATAATACGCATTATACAAATATATATATATATATATATATATATATATATATATATATATCGCGTAATATATTTTTTAAGAAATATAAAACTTATTAGAAAAAAAAGAAAGTATTATATATGTTATTAATAAAATTATTATTTGCGTATACATATACTGCTTTAATTAATTTATTATATATCAATATACAAATGTTTATACTTTTTACTGCGAGAAAATATAAAAAAAAAAAAAAAAACGCAAATACACGTACGCATGAGTTTTGTACAATATACTAGAAGTTTTCTAATGAAATATATAGTGCAACTGTATACATCGTTTGTCGGTGCATATCTGTACACATGTATGCAAGAGAGTACGCAACAAGTTACTCGTTAACAAAAAAAAATCTTAAAAATCTTGTGAGATTCAACGATATATAAAAACATATGTGTCTTCAAAACAAATCCTCTAAGGGTATTTGGCAGGTTTTCAATTTTCTATATAAAAATGCTGAAAGCAAGCAAAAACAACCATCGATGCTCGTAGATCCTCGCGGCGCTGCTATAAGCTATGCCTATGTACGGTTCTAAATTCGTATCGTTGTAGTGTTGAAAGTACCAATTGTACGGATTGTCGTCTATTACTTTGGCCTCCTCGTCGATGACGAACGCCTCGTTCTGGCTCTCGAGTGTTGTCTCGTCGACGATCTCGGCAGCGATCGACTTCTGTTTCTGTTTCAATTGCTCGCGTTCGGCGTTGTGACCAAGATGCGGCGAAGCTACTTTGGTTATCGTGGATCTACCAAGCGGACGTGTATTTACAGGATTCGAGGAAATTTGTCCTCCCGGAATCAGCAACGCGGACAATTCGGACGCGTTCGTTCCCCGAGAAGTATGAGAGATAACGGCGGTTGTGATTTCTTTGGGAAATGAAACCGATGTGGAAGATATCGAGGAGGACGTTGAGAAATGCAAAAAAGGCGCGCTTGTTTGCGTCGCTTGCGGATTATCTGTAATCAAATTTTGTGTTGCGTTTGCACGATCGATATCTACGTGTTAAGAGTTTTTTTGCCAAATATATTACTGATCAGACAAAAACTCACCCCGTTCAACGTAAGAGTCAGTTGTGCCTCTGGCTGAATCTTTTTCGTATTCAGCTATTTCCAAGTCCCAGTCTTTGGTATTGCTTTCTTTCGGTATTGCAGCTGTTGCAGTTTCCTTGGCAATTGCCGACGTTTTCCTCGTTTCCGTTTTCGGCGTAGTCCAGATTATCCTACTAGCGACTTCCATCTGTGGTTTCTCTATGAATTTCGCGTCTTCCGCATGCACTTCTAAACTCTCGCCGTTGTAAATCTCGGTGGACACCGACGTTTCGTGAGCTTCTTGTGACGATTCCTCCACAATTATCGGCTCACTGACGGTTTTCGTCACTCTGGACATGTTCAAGCTAAATGAACACAGATAAAACACACACAAAAAAAAGTATTGCAGAAAGCAAGATGTCTCGCGGCATTGAATGCAAAGCAACTGAAAAATTTAAATTTAACAAGAACAAAAAGAACAAGAAAAGATTACAAAAAAGAAAGTTGAAGTTCTTCGTTACTTACCTAGTTCTACTGTTGTTGGACAAAATCTTGCGAGATTCGAAAGTGCTCGAAGCAGCCGGTCGATTCAATGTCGATGCCGTGGATAATTCCTCTTTTTCCCGGGAACCGGTTCGAGGTTTTCCGGTTCTGTTGGAGACCGCTTTTTCCACTTTAGTTACAGTGCTGTTTCCGCTCTTTCTCATGCGTTCTTGATGCAGCATCATTGTGCTACTCGCGTTTGACGATCTCGTTACGTTCTCTTGTTTCGCGTGTTTCTCGTACATCAATCTAGGATCAGCGATCGGCACGAATCCACCGCTTTGGGCACGAGGTAACGGCACGAATCCACCTCTGTGAATTTCCGGTTCCGTGGGCGGGAAAGATCTGTAACGTCCTGGTCTATCAGGCGACGACGACGACAACGACGACGACGACGACGACGACTCCTTCCTTTCTGCTTTTCTACCCGAATGATTCCACAGATTGAAGTTCAAATTCGGAAGGGGAAGGCCAAAGAAGGTGAAGCCGGAGCTACTGGGCGATATTTGAGGGTTCTTCTTCATCGGTGACGTGCCGTTCTTCTGAATCTGTTGCTTTTGCGGCGACGGTTGAGTGATCTTCACGATCTGAGTCGGCACGCTGATGGTCGACACTTCACGATCGAACAGCGACGTAGGCAAGCTCGTGTCGCTTCCGTTGTCCTGATACTCCACGTATTCGTACACGTAGTCGGAGTCTTGCGAAACGGAAGGTCTCTGCGTCGAGGAGTCCTTCAAGTTCATCCAGAGCGGCACTGTTTCTGTAACTCCGTGTGCTGACGAATTTAAATGTAATTTGACAAGATATAATAATTTTGCAAAAGCGTCTAAATTATATAATTGTTTTGCAATCAATGATTCAATTATATATATATCACGTGTGATTCGAGCGTTTATTAAAATTTCAAGGCTACATTCAAGGCAAGGTTTTATATACCGGATGAAGAAACCGAAGGCGCGTGAGCAACCATCTCAGCCTCGCATTCCGGATGAACGGGCTCGACGTATCTCTCACGCTGACAATCCTGTCGCGATAATCTGAGTTCCTTGAAAAGAGAGCCGTCGGCACATCTAGGACCTTCCGAGGATGCCTGCTGCACCCATCCTCGTAGCCAGAGCATGCCGCAAGAACAGGACAACGGATTTCCTTTCTCGGAATAAGCGAGAGAATATCAGTCACAAAAAATTATTGTGGCGAAAATTATTAGAATATTGGAAAACAGAAAGAAAGAGAGAGAGAGAGAGAGAGAGAGAGGGGAATGATTTAAAAAATTTACTCAACATATTCAACACAATCCATTTTATCAATTACTAAATTACCGTCGATATCCAGGACAGCTATATTCGATCTCAGTCTTTTGAAAGCGTCTTCGGAAACCGCGGTCATCCGATTGCTCCGCAGGCTCAACACTCGCAATCTAGGCATATCGTCGAAAGGCGAACCGTGCACGGCGCAAATCCGATTGTTGTCCATCTGCAAGAAAGGAAAACGGCTGCAAAGCGGCTCGGCTATCTTCCTAATTAACGATGCAGGTATACGAATAATTGCTCCGCCAGCAGAACGGCCCGTCTCGCACCACGGTTCACGCCGGGAGTTTCACTCTCGACGAGAAAGTACTATTCTTCTTTCATGTAACGAAATCTCTCTTCTTCTCGCGTTCTTTGCTCGATTTTATTTACATTTTCAAACTTTATTTCACGCATAGAAAAGAGAGCAATTTTTTTTTTAAACAAAAAATATTGCAGTTATTTTATAATGCAAAAGATTTAAAAAATATTTTAACACTAAACCTTGATTGAGTTAAATATTGTTTTTTTGTTTAAGTACGACTTTTATTTTAAACAAATTAAACATAAAAGCACATTTACTGTCTTCAACATCGATGTTGAGGTGTTAAAAATATGCTAAGCGAGATAAGATTTTTTTTATCTGACTAATGACTTTTATATTTTAGTGAAAATATACCTTCAGTTCCACTAGCCATTCCATAGCAGCCAAACTGTCGCTGGAGACTCTGGATAAATGATTATAACTGAGATCGAGAACTTCCAACGAGCGAAGACTCTCCAGACCGATGTATTCCAGCCCCGGCAGATTATTGTGACTTAGATTGAGGAAGAGCAAATGTGGCACGTTAATGAAGGCATTAGTGGCGATTTTCTGGATTCGATTTTCCTGAAGTTCCGCGCTCTGCAGCAACGGCAGCTCGGTGAAAGCGCCGCTTGGAATAAACTGAAAACAATTTTTGTACAGTTTAATATTTATAACACTTGAAAAACTCAGAGATGTTTGTTGTCAGATTACACATCTACGTGTAACTATTACATATATACGCGCAAATTAAAACAATTTATTTATCTTTACCTGTAATCGATTTCTGCCAAGTCTGACAGCTTGCAGCTCCGGTAACGCTCTAATCGCGTTTCTCTCGATCACTCTAAGATCGTTGTTTTCAAGATCGATCAGGGATAATTGTGGCAATCCGTCGAACGCGCCTTCCCTTAGCTCCCGTATGCGGTTTCGCACCAGCTTGAGTTCCAACAAGGACGACAAACTGCTCAGTGTTTCCGGCGAGAGAATGTTCAGCTTGTTGAAGCTCAAGTCGAGGACCCGAAGAGCTGTTAAACCGTGCAGCGATCCGGGTAACTCGGTCAAAGTGTTGTGCGACGCGTATAGTTCGCGAAGGTCTCTATAATTAAATATTGTCATTTTTATTTTGAGAACGGAATTAGTTTAGACAATGTTATTCTTTCCCAAAGAAAAACAAACAAGAGATAGTTAACGCGCACATAGTGCGCGTTAAAAGATCACGATATTTTTTAACATTTCCTTATATTATAGATGAGTAACAAACATAAGTGAGATTTAAATTAATTTCATTTGCCATAAATTTTATTTGACAGGAAATGCATCTAGTATATCTCAAAATAAATCAAAAAGTTGTGATAAACATAGATTCAACGAGCTGTTTTTTAAATATTTTTTTAGTGTTTCGCTTTTTATATTTTAATTTTAATTATAATTTATACGCAAAAAATGAGGAAAGATGATGTTTAATTTCAAATATTTCACTTTTTAAATTTATTTTTCTTTTTTTTTTTTTAATGATCTTATATACCGACTAAATTAAACTATAGCGTAAAAACGTTGTTAAAAAATGAACAAAGAAACAAGTCAACGCAATAAAGTTGAATTTTGCGAATGAGATTAAATAAAATTGCGAATAAGTGAATCAAGTTGCCGCCAAATTAGTCGACACGTCACACAACGACGAGAAAGAGATATTAACGTGCGCACAAAGAACTTTCTAGGTTTAAGAGTGAGGCAATCAAGTAACCATGAGTGAAACTGCTTTTCCACTAGAATACAAAACCGCGAGAGGTAACGAAAGAAAGGAAAAATTCATTGTAAACTCTACATTTTGCGAATTAAAATCAAGATAATGATGGACTGATAACTCTTGAAGTAAAAACAACAC
This sequence comes from Pseudomyrmex flavicornis, assembly GCA_014825475.1. Classification (NCBI taxonomy): domain Eukaryota; kingdom Metazoa; phylum Arthropoda; class Insecta; order Hymenoptera; family Formicidae; genus Pseudomyrmex; species Pseudomyrmex flavicornis. The sequence goes on from QVNW01000494.1 coordinate 55,218, forward strand.
TGAGAGAAAACTAGTAGACTATATACGTATACGCAAACTGTAGATATATTTATTTTAACGTTGTTTGTACTGCACACACGAAAAGCTAATCGAATTTTTTACCTGGTATTGGCGAAAGTAGCGTGAGGAATTTGAGCGAGATTATTCCTGCTCAAATCAATTCTTTGCAATTGCATGTTTCCCTGAAAGATGTCCGGTCGCAGAACTTCCACTCGATTGCCTCGCAGACTTAAATCCATCAAGGATTTCAGAGAACGGAAGCTTCTTCCGTGCAACGTGACCAGTCGATTGTATCTCAAATCCAGTTGCTCCAATCTCGAAAGTCCCTCGAAAACGCCATCGTCCAGAAGTCTCAGAACATTGTAGCCCAGATTCAGTTTTCTCAGATTCGGCAAGTCAGCAAAAACGCCAGGCGGAATTCTCTCGATCCCGTTAGAGCTCAAGTCTAACGAGCGCAAGATGGGTAGGGCCAAATCTTGAGAGGATATGCTCGGCAAAGTTACAATACGATTCTTAGACATGTGAAGATGCTCGATGTTCTTGGGCAGACCGGGAATCATCTCCAACATGCGATTCCAGCTGACATCGAGTTCGTACAGATTCGTCAGATGTCGAAAGGTTATGGGATGAAGAACTGACAGAGCGTTTCCGGAGATGTTGATGTGTTCCAGTGCCGGCGTGCCATGAAAGGATTCGGGCTCGATCAGCCCGATCTCGTTGCCGCTAAGATCCAATCGTCTGAGATTCGGCAGATGGGCTAACAAACGCGGATCTATGTGACGGAAATAATTCTCCGAAAGATCCAGGCCCTGGAAGCAACACAAAAATGACTCGATGCGAAAGAAAAGGAACAGAATTGAACGAAGATCGTGATCTTTTTTTTACCTTTAACGCCGGTAAATTCCAGAAAGGTGCTTCCTGCAGATGCGACAAGGAATTATTTTTCAGTCTAAGCTCCCTGAGCGCCGGCATCGCCATGAACGTTTCTCTCTGCAGCAACGCCAATCCGTTATGATTCAGATGAAGCCTCTCCAATGTTGAGTGGCCTCTGAGAGCACCGAAGGGTATTTCCTTTAGCTGATTGTAACTAGCGTCTAAGAACTTCAACCTTGGCAGAGCCTCGAGCACTGATCGTATCTCGGCCACGTGACTAAGGTCATTGTTGATCAGCCACATCTCTTCAAGCGAATTTCCCGCACGCTGCGGAAAGAAATCCGGATGGATGCGATGTATCAAGTTATGATTCAGATCCACGGATTTGAGCGACGGCAAACTCTGGAAGGCGCCGGCGAATATCTCCGTGATGTAATTGCGCGATAGATAGAGACGCGACAGAACCGCCAGCTCGACGAACGAACCCTCGCTCAAACGATTGATGCGATTCTGGTCTAGACGGATGATCGACAGTGACGGAAGATCCATGCACGCGCGACCGACCATACCGGCATCGATTATGGCGTTCCCGACCAGCGAGATCTCCTTGAGTTTTGGTAAATCGTTCAGGGCTCGCGGATGAATCCAGTGAATGCCGGAATCGGTGATATTGATCAGCTCCAGTCGAGGCAGACCGTGAAGAAATCCGGCTTCCAATCTGGATAATCTCGGACTACCAAACACGTGCAACTGTTCCAGATTAGGAATGTCCCGAAAGTTTCGCGGCGCGAGTTCCAGCAAGGCCGGCGAATTGATCTGCAAGTACCGCAGCTTCGGCAAGCCGGAGAATCGCGGCAGTCTCTTCATCACGCGACTCTGCAGCGTCACCGCCTCGAGACCTTGCAGATTCTCCAGACTGTCCACGGGCAGAGACCGCAGTTCGGGCTCGACGATAAATAGTTCCAGCAGAGAGTCGTGCAGACCTTCCAGCCAGCCGGACGACACTCTCTCGAGCCGATTGTGTCGCAGCATGAGACGCAAAACTCGAAGAGTCGCGAACACCTTGCCAGGCAGACTTGGCAAATTGTTGTTCTCTAAGATAAGTTCGTCCACCGGTCGGTCCACGTAATGACTCACCGCCTTCAGGCCTTCTAAGACCTTCGGTAATTCACTATGACTACACCTGCAGCGAATTTCATAGCGTTCAGCATTTGTGCGCGCGTGTCCCGACGAATCTTTCAGCATTAATATATTAGTTGTCAAAAACTTGCCATATCTGAACCTCCATGTCGCGCGTGGAGCATCTGCATGGCAGTATCCTGTCTTGAGACGGGCATCCATAATCGGGATCCAACTGGGCGCCGGCACCAACGGAACGGAGTGCCAGAAGCCAGCCGACTATGAGAAGTCCACCGCCTTCCGACGGCTTGACCATCGCGCATTTGGACCGTAGTCTACGACCGCGAGCACGACCAGTTCCGCATTTTCTAGAATGTGTATTTGCACGCAAACGAACAAACGTGGAACTTAAAAAAAGTGAGAGAATTTACAATCGTCTGGTTCCGTCGAGATTTTCATCAACATTAATTGGAGCGTATTTTCGTTCTTAATATTATAGTTGCAATTAAAATCCACGTTCGAAACTTTTCTAAATTGTTGTTTTCTAGATCAAACGGCATAGATATCAAGAACATCCGGAGCTTTCCTAATCTCCTTCGCCAAGAACCGGGTAAAATTCTTACGCACTCATTTTACGCGCTGAACGCGTTTTATTGCCAAAAGATCATTATTAGGTACAAGGAAAACGATCGTGGCGATGAGCATCGCGTTTCAACATATCTGACGCGTCGCGTAATTTTAATTTCCGCATGTATGAGATGACGAGTGTGTCGTCCTCCGAGATCAGAAATCTCGTTAGCAATACGGAATAACGACCGATAATTTGTGAGGTTTTAGGTGGTAAAGTTAACAGCCCTTGGACGTCACGGTACGCGTCTGCGTCCTGGACGCAATGCCACGCATCTCTGTGTCCACACACGTCACGGTCGTAGACGACAAAATTGATGCTCCGTACCGTAAGCGAAGTTAAAGACCGCTAGGACAATCATTGTCCGTAATAATTGCTGTCGTGCTCTCCGATGTATATGGTAACGGCGGACAAATAGAAGTGGACGATGTGAATTTTAATTGCCACCAAAACTTTGCACTTCTGAGACAGAAAGAGAAAGAGAGAGAGAGAGAGAGAGAGAGAATCGGAGAAAAGCTGTTGAGCATATACGTAATATGTACATATGCTTTTGAGCATATACGTAATATATGTATTTCGAAACATCTTTGTTTTTTTTTTTTTTTTTAACAGCAATTATTTACTGACGAGAGACACATATTCAGATATTAGAAAATTGCGTGAAATTATAATTATGTATAAAAGAGAGATAAGATAGTTTGCAATATTTTCTTTAATCATTGAGAAAAGTAATTTGTTATTATTTAAGAGCATTATTTGCGTGTTAACGAGCAGATAAAGGCGTTCGCTAAGGAAACACGTGTCACGCGGAAAAACATGGATTTCGCAATGTGCCATTTAGAAGAAGCGAACGACCTGAAAAATCATTCGCGAATAACATCGATGTATAACGTGATAAACGATGCAAAATTTTACGGAAATTTTGATAATTGCATCAATGAGTGAGATCTCAGAACATATTTTTCGATATGCTTTCGAAAAACGCAAAATTTGAGAATGACAAGAATATTGGATATCAAAATTTATTTTATTTCCATTTCAGACTTAGATAATAATAAAAAAGTAATTATATAATGTTAGGAATAATTTTATGTACTTATTTCTTGAATAGTTTGATACTAAAGAAGATCATTTATGAATTTCGTTATAAATAATTTTAATAACGAACAATGAGAACTTGTTAATATTTTATGTCTTATATAAATAAATTATATAATACAAATTTAATATTTTAGGTTCAAAAAGGAAAAGTAATGGAAAGTACAACACATTTGCGTACAACGGATTTGCTCACACGTGCTTTTCTATATTTTACGAAATTGCGTAATGTCGCAAAGATGCACTTAACATGCAGTTCATTGTCTCTCAGTTCCATTGTCGTAATCGTAAAATGCTGAATTTTGATCAAACAAAGTGCGTGGATGCAATTTTAGTGAAAGTGATTCTGACTTCCTGATATTCGTCAGTGACTCCGAGCATCTCATTTTCTGCTACAAATGCTAATCTTGTGTCCATTATGCAATGTACTATATGAAGCAGGTGCATGTGCAGCAAGCAGTTGACGCACGACAACACGGACGAAATGCGCGCTATTAATTAATAGCGAGCAATGGATTTCTGACAAAGCAAAACTTTTCTTTTTCCACAAAAATTTCAGGTTTGAACATTACAAATTGTATTTAACAACATTTATATTAGTTACTTTTCTTGTTTTCTAAAAGAAAACTATCAGTGTGTGTTAATTTTTCTCGTGTTACAGAAGATAATGAATGAAAGTATGCTGTTTACAATTTAAATCTCTAGGCCACGTTCGGAAACATCACTCGTGGATGCACACGTGAGTGTCATTCTATCTTTGTTTTATATCTAATGAGCAATAAAGATAAAATATACACGAGTGGTGTATCCGAACGCAGCCCTAAACGATAAGTTCGGTTTGGAAATATTTAACAAAATTGCACATACTTTATTATCTGTAAGATACTCACCTTCACACAGCGCTGTTGCTAAATCAGCGCCCCGCTTTTCAAGAATCTTGAATAATTTATCGCGTGTGTTTTTCAACAAAATCAAAATCCACAAAGAGAAAAATAAAATTTGTCTTCTGAAATATTTATTTCCACTCGTGTCTCGCGCGCATAAAATCAAATGACAATTTTTATTTCTAGTTTTTTATTTTACAAGAACACGTTTCTCGTTTTTAATATCCTCTTCGATTAACGAGCGTAACTTCTTCGCGGTCTTGTTACGAGCACGTACTAAATGCACTGAAGAAACTGTCCGCAAAAGCGTGGCGCGGTCTGCACAAACTCTAGGGGAGAAGATGACGACGGCGTGGCCGTAGGTGACGGCGGGGAGGGACGCAAAGAGAATTGCGAACTGCGTGTCCAGCCACCGTGAAGACACGCTTCCAGGAAATTCTTCCCTTTCCCCACGAATCTCACTCACGGCCGAATGTACTTAATTTCGGGACGAAAAGTCTTGCCTCCCTTTCGTTTTTCCGCGTTGCGCGCGAGATCAATCTCCGATCTGTGAATGAACTGATTTTCAGCTTGAGATTTGTCTGTTGACGCAATTATCGCGCTGAATAAAAACAATTGTCTACGATCTGTTTCAACACAGCCCCCTCGTATTAGAATAATTTATAAATATGTACGAAAGCTTTACAATTTTCATATTTATTTTATCATTACTGCTGGAGAAAACGATTTCTAAAAAATTAGCTTCGAAAAACCGGTCTTCAAACCAGACGACCTTCTCAAATGCAAATATATGGAATGCATATGCATGTGCACAGATATATGTTATATTTTTATGAGTAAATAAAACTAAATGGCATAAAAAAACATAAGCGAGATAAACGCGCGATAAAGCATACTAATATATATTACATTCTATTATGTGTGCATATTTTGTTGACAAAAAAATTATGCTTATCTTGGTATTACGTAGACTTGGTAAAGTGCATCAGTGCGGTTCGACAATTATTCGGGTGTGATGTGACTATAAAAAAAATAAATATACATACATATGTGTGCGTAACAAAAATCACAAAGTGTAAAAGATTGTGTTAATCTATGCGCATATCAACAACATATGAATTTAATAGGTCTCATATTTAAAAGTCGAATATTTATAACATTTTTGCGCTTACACAATGCATCTGTGAAACAATGATATCGTATTCAGTTTTTTTTTTTTTTTAATATTAGAGTCAAAAAGTGTGTTTGATAAATTATCCTATCATTATTCTTATGAAAGAAAACATTTGTAAGAGATTTATTTTACATTTCGAAGAGTTAAAGTAGTTTCTTTTTTTTATTAACAATCTTAATGATTAGCTAGTAGACGACTTGTTTTTTCCCATCGTAATGTGAGAGTTTTATAACCGGTTTGGAATTATTGAAGATAAAAACACGTTCTGGTATTGGTCCGCGCACTAGCCAAGCCTCCGTCCGATTGTTGTTCCTATTCGTTATTCTGTCGCAAGAGCTAATTAAAATTCAAATTTTCTCTCTCTCTCTCTCTTAGAATACCGTATATATTATCTACATTTCTATGACGTCTGTGTGTACACGTTTAGACGTCATAGGAATGAAGATAATACAACGTAGATAATTTAAAAAATCTGAAATGTAGAGATAATATATAATATAATAATTATAATATATACTATATAATATATATACGGTATTGTGACAATGAGAGATAGAAAGAAAAAATTCGATTTTTAAGTAGCTCGTATGACAGACTAACAATATAATAGATATAATGTTATTTTAAAAATTGCAAAAATATTTAATTAATTACTAGTAGTAATAACGGCTCAATATAAGAACAAACTAAAACAAACGCCAAACCAAAGAGCCTATGATCCCGCATGAAGAGGGACGTTAAATACAAAATAAAAGACAGTGTATTCCGTTTCGGCGATATTTAATTAACTTGCCAGTGCAGTATATTTAATAAAAAAAAAGTGTTCATCTTATTATAGCTATAAAAATATTGTATATAAAATACATCGTTAATTAAATTTTTCAAAATATAAATTGAAAAACCAATATTTTGAAAGAGAAAAAACATCTAAGAGAGATTAAATTGAAATTATTTCTTGAACAATAAATTTTCATTATTATTTTTTGAATAATAAATTTTCAACTGCTAACAATAGCCTCAAGTTTTTCCTTATTTATGTAAATTAATTAATAAAAGTGATCTCATATTGTATGATCATGTGTACATAATTGTACATGCTGTCATACAATTATATCTAATCAGTTATGTACGCGCTTTATGACAAATTACACTACTGAAATAAAATAAAATAAAATAAAATATCGCTCAAATTAATTTAATCTTTATAAAAAGCTTGAACAAATTTCCAGAAATTTGTAGATAAATGTCATGAAATACGTGTAACTAACACAAGGCGATTCTCATATTAAAATATCTACTGTACCTATAATCATATGTTTTTAGTGTAGTTGTTTTACATGTATTGGTGCACGAATACACGGATAAAATCATATCCATGATCTAACTGGTTTTCAATACAGGCCGATATGATGTAGAAGTAGAATAATTATACGAGTCTCAGTTGTTTATCAACCGCCAACGAGAAAACATTAAATTATTCGAATAGTTTTTCTTATAAAAGTCAATTTTTATTTGTTTGTTTGTTTTTTTTTTTTTTTTTGAATGCAACGTGAAGATGAACGAAGTCTTAAAATATAAACTTGTTCTATAAAGTTCTGTTTTTTCGAGCGTAGACTTGTGTAGAAAATTGTTTGCCATCAGACAAGAAAAACAATAAGAGAGAAAAAATTGTGTGATCTTTTATCATTTGAAAATCGCGTTGTATTTTACGGGATAATGTTGTGCAAAAGTATCGTTCACTTTACGAGACGCGTTCGCAGAAACTTCCACGCATCTATTTATCCTTTCTGCAACGCGATTAAAGAAACTGACAACGTTAAATGCAGTAGTAAAAAACATAAAGTTAAACCGCCACGGATATTAATAACTGGTAAGCATGAAGTAATTTATCATACGGTAAGCATGAAGTAATTTATATCATATTATAGAATATTTTCTTCCAAAGTAAATATTTAGACAGATTGGCTACAAGTTCAAATAGAATATCATTCGGACACAAAAGAGTCGGAATGTAATTAATTCTGTTAGATACTGTCATTTTCAACAAATTGGCACGTTCTGTTCAATGTGCAAATTTTGATACCAATCTGCAATAGATCCGCTTGAGATTTAATGCCAATTTGTCAACTGACTCTTAATCTGTTTATTTTTTTTTTATCTTCAATTTTGTTAACAATCTTGGAAATGACTACTTCTGTTCAACCCGTGACCGTTTCGATGACAAAATTTGTGAGAGAGATTGACGAAACCCGTGACCGTTTCGATGACAAAATTTGTGAGAGAAATTGACGAAATCTGTTGTCGACACAGATTTGGCTATCAGAATTTGTGTATACTTTAACAAAATTGTGTAAATGTAACTGTTTTTTACTTCTGTCGAAGCAAAGGATAAAATATGTACATCAAAATATTTGCTTTTTGTTTGTTTCTAAAATTATTTAGAAACAATAGAAATTATTTAACAAACGCGTGTGTTAGTGAGAGTGCGTGACCATTTCAACGTCATTCCAATAAGTAATCGTATTGTCGTTAGTCTTTGTAATTTATATTGTTATTCTCTTTGTACATGATTACGTGTTATAGTATCTCGTACAATTTGCACTTCTAATCTGTTTACTCACGTTTCAAGAATCGATCTTCGATCGATTGAATAATATATTTAAGATAATAAGCAATTTTATGCGTGATATTTTAACATGTTTTTATGTGTAAAAAAAATTGTTTCAAAGATGATGCAGTGTCACGCTCGATTTTCTAATGAAGAAAACTTTTTGTTTTACTTTTTTTTTCTGCTGTATCCAATAAACGTACACATACAGCAGAATGAACAATTGCATACAACAGAAAACAGTTTAAGATGCAAGTCACATCTTGTTTTTTTTCATTGTGCGTGATATGTGTTCAGGAGGTCTTGGACAATTGGGCACGGAATGTGCGAAATTGCTTCGTCAGAATTACGGTAACGAGAATGTCATTCTGTCAGACATTATTAAACCGACGGAAGAGAATCTGGAGAACGGGCCCTTTATTTTCGCCGACATCCTCGACTTCAAGGGCCTGCAGAAAATTGTTGTGGATTACAGAATCGACTGGCTCATTCATTTCAGCGCTCTGCTCAGCGCTGTAGGAGAACAAAACGTGCCGTTAGCCGTCAGAGTTAATATTGAAGGTAAGAGAGATAAAAATTGTTCAAATTTTACCGGAGTACGAGGAACAATTGAAGAGTATCCAAAACGACGCATAGATAGCGATATTGCGTAGATAGTATCATATTGTTATTGTTGATAATTCATCCCTCAGAAGAAGAAGAAAAATGTCAAACACTGGGGCTCGTTGTCACATCACACATAGCTATTTACGTGACGGTCTTTTGTCGAAAAAACGCTCTGCCAAACTTTACGAGTTAGGCTTCATGCGCTCCCGAATTGCTGTCTTATTCGTCTCATGCGATTTTCATTTATTTCTGAATCTTAACAAATAGCTCGTAGAAATTTTCGAGCAATAATGAAATCGTATCAATAACGTAAATGATTATTTTGACGAGTTTTCGAGAAATTGTTTCAAACCACAGTGGTACAAGTGCTGTCGAGAAGCGCTGATCAAAGTACTATATAGTATAGAGATAAAAAAAATTTGTATATTAAAAAATAAATAAATTTCATTAAAAAATAAGTAAATCTTTACCCGATAAATTGTTGTTTATCCTTCGAATACTTGTTAGTTTCTCACACACACACACACACACACACACACACAAGCATCACAACTGATTATTATTAATTAAATATCAAATAATTTGATCTTCAAAACTTAGCATTTTAAAAGAAATATAAATGTATATATGTTATATACACATATACATATATATTGTTGTTAGTATCTTTTCATTAATAATAATAATAATAACATTTTTACTAATAATATTATCAATAATCATATTATTAGTATTAGTTTTTAAATAAATATTTTTAAATACAGTTTAAAAGAGAAAGATTTTTATAAGAATACGTAACTAATTTTGAAATATCTAGTAGAACGCAAAAATTTTATACAGAACGATGACAATCTTTCCGCGAACTGTGTCCAAGTGAAATGGAATGTTGGACTGACGTGTGAATTTGTCATTACGATAATAATGATGGTATGGTCGTGATCACACGAAGAGAAGAAAGTGTCCGAGAGAAAGCTGATAGGCGGTAGTTAGAAACAATAAATAAAACGTCGCAATTCTCTCACAGATTGTAAACATATGTGAAAAAAAAATAAATTGTTTCATAGTATAAAAAAAAAAAAATCATTAAAATTAATATTATCGAAAAAAGGAAATTCTCACTCCTAAACGTATTCATTTTGCAATACTTATATATGAAAAATAAATGATACCAATACGGTATTTATTTTTCATTGTCCTCTGAATAATGTTATATGTTTTAAAGAGATTTACGAAGATTATTTTTCGTACTGATAGGAATGCACAACGTTATCGAGTTGGCAAAGCAATATAAACTGAGGATCTTCATACCGTCGACAATCGGTGCATTCGGTCCTGATTCGCCGAGAAATCCAACGCCAAATGTCACGGTGCAACGACCACGTACGATCTACGGCGTCAGCAAGGTCCACGCCGAACTTCTAGGAGAATATTATCATCATCGGTTCGGCCTTGACTTTCGCTGTCTTCGATTCCCCGGTGTAATCAGCTGCGATCCACCTGGCGGTGGCACCACCGGTGATGATACGTTGTCTGTCATCTTTTTTTTTTTTTTTTTTTTTTTTTTTTTTACACTTATGCATAATATAAAAAGATATCATACCTACATCGTTAAATGTGTTTCGCGCGCGATATGATCAGAGAAATGTAAACAAGGTGTGTACATATATTTTTGTTTTAGTGCGCGCGTGTTGTTTAATATATTTACCGCATTTATATTTTTTAAGTAAACATTTGCTGTTCCTCGTTGACAAGCGAAAATCAACTTTCCTTACTGGTGCCCGCAATGCTTGCGTGTTCGAGCGATTTTGCGATTCATAGCAGGATAATCGTGTGTTCATGCTTAAGAAACGCTTAAATGCCGCGCAAACTAAGCGCACTGATAACTGAAAATTGATAGAGCTTTTTATCCTCTTTCACGACGAACTAGAGCATTAACAGTGCGATTGCGGTAACTGCATAATGATGGAATATATCGTTTCTCAAGGACAATGCTGTCTCGGCGAACAATACGAGTCGAGTCTCGTGATCGCTGCCTCATGAGAGAACTTCTCAACGGTTTTCTTAATTCTTGATGCATAAAAACTGGTAGTAAACACATCGATCGACAACACGACAAAAACACGTTTTGCAAACGCGTCACTTAATCAGAACGTCGTGCATCTCTTTTGCATTATGAACAAACACACATTCCAGTGTGGAAGTATCATTATCATTATTCATCTTTCCAAACGACATGTAATAATAAGAAAAAATGCATATTCTTAAATAGTAAAATAAATATGTATCGTATATATGCAATATATACACACGATACATATATAGAGTTACATGTATAAATTATTAAATTCAACTACAAGTTTTTATTACAAAAACACAATCGTCTGAAATTGATGTGCAAACCTACCCTATTTCTCGATTTTGAATCTCTTATTTTATATTTTATTCGCTCAACAGATGCGTATAATGGATTTTTTTTGCTTTTGTTCCTGCAGATTACGCTGTAGCAGTATTTCATGAAGGTCTGTTAAACAAAAAGTACGAGTGCTACTTAGAGCCTCACACTAGACTGCCGATGATATACATAGAAGATTGTCTATCGGCGCTCTTTCAATTTTTGAACACGCCAAACGAATTACTGCGCAGACGAGTTTACAATGTCACAGCCATGAGTTTCACACCTGAGGAGCTGTTCAACGAAATTTTAAAATTCATACCGGACTTACAAATTACTTATAAGCCAGACAAGCGTCAACACATCGGTATGTAACACAATATGTTGTGGATTAAAATTAAAAATTTAAAAAAAAAAAGTTTAAATAAAACAAATCGGTATCGCTACTGTTATTTAGCCGAAAGCTGGCCGCAGGTTTTCGACGACAGTGAAGCACGACGAGATTGGAATTGGCGACACAAATACGATCTGCAGATGTTGGTAAAGTCTATGGTGCAAGACGTTAGTATGAATTTCCTCCCGAAACATCGATTAAAAGAAGTGAATAGTTATGTATAATTGTGTAAAGTAGCATTGTACAGAACTATTAAATTCTCCTGGTTAGCATGTTTTGAGAACTTTCTCACAAAAACTCGATATTCCCGTTATTTTCCTCACTTTATATATATATATATATATATATATATATATATATATATATATATATATA
>QVNW01000495.1:0-89108 GCA_014825475.1 Pseudomyrmex flavicornis
GTTGGTTGGTTGGTTGGCATATTAATTGAGTGTCGCACCCGAAGAGAATTTCCTTCGGGGTAAAAACGCTCGGAGCGAAAACTTCATGAATGAAGTCATGTCATCTTCTTTCACTCTCTCTGATCGCGACGAGCGTGCCAAGATTTAGCCGGGACAGCACGCTCTCTCGAGATAAATGACACACACTCGTCTCGTCGAGAGAGACGACTTCTTACAATGACGTCTGACATTTCGCGACAGATCCGCGCGACGTCTTTCTCTCGGGTGTGAGATCGCGTCGCAGATTTCAAGAAATTCGCGGTGTGTGAAAACTTCTCGAAATCTGGTAAATAAAAAATCACTGAACTGATGGAATTCGAGCAAATAATAAATTGCGTGCTATTTTAGCGTCGTTTGTTTGCTCCGTTTCGATGTTTATAGCCTCGGCTCGGAAATAAACGGCATCGGGGGATATTTTAATCTCCGCGCGATATTTATTGCATTTTGACGAGAGCTTTGCGACGCGAGAGATGTCGAAATCGTAGATATACGAACGTTGAGTCGAAAATTACTTGTTCCGCGATGACGGGAATGTCATCTCGTCCGTTGACACTCTTTTTTTGGCGCGTTTGCAGCGATAATTGTTAGAACTCTGTTAGATCCGTCCGAAATATCCCCGCAAAAACGATTCGAAATTCAATACTCCATAGATAAAATCCGTAGAAAGCGTATCTGTGATCGTGAAATAAGATGCGATCGGTAACACTTTGCTTGAGACATCAATGCGATTGGTAGCGATGAGATCATTTTTCCGTCGAATACACACAGCAGTGTCCGCCGGCGTTGTTTTGCTGCGAAGCAGCAAACAGCAAAGTTTCCGAGTACACAATTGATTAGTTTACCGAGAGCACTAATTGGCTCGGATTAGCGCGAGAATAAACCGCGGCAGAGGCCTCTGAAAGCAATGTTGACGGATCTAACTTTCCTTCTCCTCTCGTTCGTATTTCTTCACTAATTTCGTTTGTACACATATTAATTAAAAGTCAGTTCGAAACTTCATAATTAGCAGCCGCGTGTATAAAATGTTGCAAAAAGTTTGCATTGCACAAATCGATAAATTAAATTAGTCGCAATTTTAAATCTGCGGCTTAAAAAGTCGTAGAAAAATGTTTTTTCTTTTTTTTTTTCTTTTTACAAAAAAGCAACCGGTCACGCATGAAATTTCATGTATTTGTGGAGTGGTCTCGATCGCACTTGTCTCTGCGCGACGAGTTCTTCAATCAACTCGACGCGATTATTTGCAGGACGTAGCAAAAAATTGCACTTGAAAGAAGACGATTGCGTTGAAGCGGAAAGCTTCTTTTTTTTGCTACAGCGCGACGAGTTGTAAGTTAATTACGCACGTTTCCAATATCAATTAGGGATTCGGTGGCTTTGTTGTATCTGAGCGGGCTCCCTTTTATATTAACTAGGTCGGTGATGATACGCTACTGCGCAAATATGAGCTGTAAACAAAAAACTTGCAGTTTAATCGGCCGCACGCCGCGTCGCTTATCGCGATACTGGGCAAATTGTTGCTTGATCAAATTGGCGTTGTCGCGCCGAATTCGCGCCGAGACGCGACACCGCCGATTTAACCGCGGAAGATTACAAAGCGCTATGCAGTTTACATGTTCTCGTGGTGCTTTATCGATGACGTCATGATACATCGCGTATTTTTCCCTCTATTATCTCGGAAACTGAAACTAATCGTTGCGCGCGAATTCCGCACAATGACGTAATTTTTACGAGTAACAATTGTTTCCTGGTACGGACTGTATATCTTATTTATTCTTCTTTTATTTTTAGTACTATGCAGTGTTGTTATTTTGTTTGTGTTGTTATTATCGCGCATCACTTTCAGATGAAAAACTGAAGAAACATTTTACATGGGCACACTTTTTCAACTCTTCGCGGACAGACAGACATAGGTCTCTCAGATCCACTCAAAAATTATCGTATCGTGTCTTTACTTAGTAAAAATTAGTTTTTTTTTTTTTTTTTTTCTGTTCAATTAAGTAAGTCAGTTTTTTATTAGGTCTGTCCACGAAGAGTCAAAATCGCTTACATGTTTAAAAACAAAAGATGTTTAAATCAGATGTTTTAAACTTCTTTATTTTCACGCAAAAAGAATACATTAAATTTAAAATATAAAATTTATTTATCTCATTAATTTCCTTTGTGCATATAATGCGCGCGTGACGACAATTCTTTTCAACGCACATTTCGACATTCAATTAATCACAGACTGTATATTTTTCGTAAAAACAAAAAAAAAAAAGAAATTTTTTGCATTGGAAAGTTTACGGCACTGATGATGCGCGCAGGCACGCGCTGTTACGCACGAAGCGCATACAAAAGTGCGCTAGTGTGTATGTGCACGAGCTTAGAGAGATCCCATCGCGATATATATAAATGTCACGCGATATTATCCGCGCGCGTTTGTTTCTCTCGAGCGATTTGTCGGCACCGTCAGTCGCGTTGCGCTCTCTCAATTCCTGGACCGGTCCCGCGACGGTTTCTGTGCTCGACGACGGAGAAGGGAAGCAGCATCGGTCGCCGGATCTCCGAGATAGACTTGGACCGAGCAGAAGACCACGCGAAATCTGGAAAAGATGCTCAGACTCACCACCTTGTCACGGGTCCGTTTCTCTCACGGTATCATCTCTATAATTCCGAGGCTTTTCCCACGATCGGTTCCTTCAGATCAGTTTCTTCTTTAAATCTGGTTCTGATTATAACGAAGACTGATAATGTCGATGAATCGTAACTTCTGTGTACTGAGAACACGTGAAAATTGTTTTTGCGTAAGATTTAATTCGATTTTTCGTTTCTTCTCGCAAATTCGTAGATAGTTTCAGAGAAGTTGTGAGAAAATTATATCCTCTTGCACGTTAATCAATTGTACGATATTACAAAGAGATGAAAAAGGAATTGCAATTAAGAATTTATATTTGTCTGGTATATTTTAAAAAATGTTCATGTCGGCTCTTAAAAAAGAGCTGCTGTGAAACGCACATCTGTCATCACTTTTCACAATGCAACACAACGCATCGCATGACACATTTGAAAGCATTGTAAAGTGCGAAATCCATCTTGAAGGATTTACAAAACCTATCTCGCTCATCCGAGATTCTACGTTTAAATTAAATGTAAATTTTGTTACACCGCATTAAAAAAAAAAAAAAAAAAAATCTTTATTTGTTTCTTTTCATTTAATTTTTATTTTTAATTTAAAGTTTCACACTCACATCGACAAGAAAATTATAACGCTCGTTAAAGACTAATGAATTGACGAATTCCAAAAGTAGCGTGTGCTATATTTTTAGTATCGTCAATAAGAACTACCACCTTCGCACAATAAAAAAGTGCTGTCAAGTGCTGAAACCCCCGGGCCGTTCTTTTTGTGCGCGTGACTTCACTCTCGCAGCCGATTCTCCCGAACGTCCCGGAAGCCGGAGTGTTTGATTTTTGTGCTGAACAAACAAGAAGAGAATGCTATGCGGAAAGCCAAAGACGAACGTGTTAGAATCACGGCGGCTTTCTTCCGCGTCAGCTTCGACGAAGACGACGAAGAAGCGAAAAAGGATGAAGCCTCGTTAATCTCGAAAGAATCGAGAAAACTCTCACGGACAACTTCGTTATCCGAGAGCGATTCGGGAAAAGTTCGAGAGAAATCCGACAACACAAAAGCGAAAACTTCCTCGGACTCGGTCGTGACTGACTTTGAACTTGCGAGGAGTTTCGATCGTTCGCGATGGTCTTTCGCGAAATCACCACCCGGTCTGTCGAGCGCGAACGACGCGGGTGAACAAAATAAAATCGTGGATCGTCATCGCCCGATGGAAGGACAGAGCAAGCACGACACGACTTCGAAAGTCGGAACGCGAAGATCGACGGTGCCGATGATAAATTCGGACGGAGTTATCTCCGCGTTCAAGTGCGACGACTTCGTCACGATGGAACGACCGACGAGGTTTCAATCTTCATCAAGCTATGACCACCTGCCGCGCGGTCGTACGAAATCAATTTCCACGAACAAATCGAGACAACCTCATTTAACACCCAACTTGCTGGAGGTTTCTTCAGAGACTTCGGAGATCGATGAGCAGTTTCGTTGTCCGAAGTTACCGAAGCAATCGACCGGTGAAAACAAACATTCTTCTCCGAGCGTCAGCGAAGTTCCCGACACAACGCCACGTTTACTGACTACCGCGACTCAAGATAGTCTCAACGACGGGAAAAGCGGCGGCAGTGGTCGCAGATCAACATTGCCGATGACGAACGCCGATCTGAATCAGTCCGCGTTGCAGGAGAACGCGGGCGTCAATCAGAAATCGCCGACGTTCGAGGACATCGTGGCCGGGACCAGCGTGAATCCCATCCGGAAGTTCAGCATCGCGAACGCGGCGATCTGCTCGAGTCTGGCGCCAAGTTTGCTCGGCGCCATCCCCGGTGTGCCGAATTCCCTGTTACCGAACGGGGATCACAGTCTGCACCGGAGTGCCACCTTGTCGAACTTGTCGACCAGCTCGACCGTCGCGAGCGACGACGTTTCCTCTATCGGTAGAACGCGCCGCAGGTTGAGGTCGTTTCTGCGTCTTCAAATGCCCGAACTGAATTCCAACTGGCACGACGCCGAGAACTACCATGATCACTTGCATCATCAGCACCACGATCATCACCATCACCATCACCACCACATGTTCCCGCATATTCCCGTGCCCACCATCACCTTCACGGCGCCGGCCGACGGCACCGGTCGCAAGTTCAACTTCGCCATCCGAAGATACTCCCAGGCGGTTAGTGTGTTGTGAGGACGCAAGTCGTTTCCCCTCGTTTTCGTGTGCTGTTTTTTTTCCTCCTTAACGTTAACACGTGTGTAAAGAGAAGCGTCAGGGTCTGGCCCAGGATTTTCCTTCGTTTTTTCTCTCCAACGTGATGAAGTCGCACTGTTTCGAACTGAAGACTTGAAATGAAATAGATATAATAACACATAAACGCAAATAATCTAATCGATACTTTTAATGAATAATGGCGATTAAACAACGCATGTCACGTATGTCACATTGGGGGGAGGCCAGACGTTGACGCGCGTGTGTGTATATATATGTATGTGTGTCTCTCTATAACACCAGTTTCTATTAATTCGCAGCGCATCACGCTCCGATTAAAACTGACTCACGCGCTTCAAATTGACGCGCGCCTGATTGAAAGATCGAACGCGAGTCGATCGAAGACAAATCTGACGACGATGTTTTTCTCGTCGCAAATAATACACGTTAAGTAATTGTTGCGATTGTAAATCGCGTATATAGAAACGCATCGATGGCAAAACCACACATCGACGCAATCATTAATCGTTTATCTTATCGCAATTATTATTGTACCGCTTACAAACGTTTTGAAATCATAAAACTAATTTTGTTAATGAAATGTTACGGTCGATATAATCTGATAATCTTCTGAGAAGGAAGTGATTTGTCTTGTATCATGTATGTGTGTGATCTTGTCGATTTAATTTATTAAATCGACAAAGAAAGTCACTCCGCCGCTTTGTCCATATGGAAAACTTTTTGACAACACTTACGTAACGCTCACTTACGTATAATGGAATTTTGTCCGGTTCTGTCATCGATCTTAATCGACTGTAGCCGCAGACACGCGCGAATTAAATACACAGTTGACACTCGCTCTCGTCGAAGAGGCAAAAGTGTACATCGCGTTTCCCCGTATAAAAAACCACATACGTACCTTCGGAGATTTCAGCGATGAGACAAAATCGACCGCATGAAGTAAAGCTGATCTAATGCGTTTCCGCCGCTATGTGAGTGTGTACACATTGTTTGTGCGTTGCACGTGCTCGTAGTATCGGATTTTTTTTTTTTTTTTTCATTTCGTAACGGTTCGGATAATAAACGACGTGAAAGAGCGTGATTCGTTCTCCGATCTTCGCGTGAGAAATTTCTCATCGAAGAGAGAGAGAGAGAGATCTCTTTCCTACTATGGGGTAATTTCGAAGATTGATGCGAGAGTATAACGTCTCTTGATCTCGCGTTTCATCTGCGCGGGATCCGACACCAGACACGCTCGTTTTCCGAATTATCGATTCTTCTTCCGTTAACCGGGGAATTTTTTTATTTCCAGTCAGTTGAGAGGAAAAGTGTGTGTCGAGCAAAGAAAATTTTGAAAGTTTATTTAAATTGAAATCAATTAGCAGCACCGGGATTAATTGCAGCAGCTCTTAACGCGCGCGGATTACAGAACTTTTATGCCGAAAGATTATTATGAATACATAATCTCGCTGTGGTGTATAATACTTGGTGACATTATCCTCCTCTCGCGCACCGTAAATGCCAAGTTAATTGATGCGCGTTTAAGTTACGCGCGATTTTATCGATAATCCGCGCGCGGCGCATGTGTGTCATTTAACTCGCTTCCGCAGAATCTAACATGATGAACATGTCCGATATCTCGCCGTCGGAATTACATCTTTATTCGAATGCTCGTGTTACACTGTACATATTGGTTGTATTAACACATACATTCTCTTTCTCTCTTCTCTCTCTCTCTCTCTCTCTCTCTCTTTCTGTGTTGCAGTTATTTCTGATGCATTCGCACAATTTCATCAATCTATAGTTCGCGATTAAAAACGCTGTGTGCTAACTTTCTATACTCTTATTTTTCCGTCATGTACGCGCGATCGCGTCGTTATCATTCGCGTGAGTGTCATTCACTGTCATTGACCCAGATACTTTCTACTCCGGGGAATCGCGAGAAGTGCACAAGTCAAGTGGTTCCGTCCCTCTTATTTTTCTTCGGACGGAGAACGCGCGGGATCCAATCGCGGCTAACTAGACACGCGAAATTACCGCTTGAATATTTCGCGTATACGCAATATTTTTTTTTTTTTTTTTTTTTTTTTGTATCGCCGTATCGAGAAAAAAGAAAGAACGCAAAAGTGCGACAACGATTTTCCGATCGAAAGTTGAAACGAGAGAGTGTATTTTTGATTTTTGAAATAGTTGGTGGATTATTTTTTAAAGAGCGCGCGAGAACACTTTTGATGCGAGATCAGTCAGAGAACTTCATAGATCGTAGAAGGTGGTTTTTCTGATTCATTGTATTTTTACAAGCTCGCGATCGAGGTGGTTAATACTTACGGCGCAAACAGTGTGAGATTGCTCTACTAAGGACAACTGGAAAATATCGATGCTTGCCTACGTTGCTCGTAGATCCTGATAGGGCTTCGATAAGGCTTCGTACTTTATTGTGGCTGCACTATTTACGTCGAATATTTTATAACATTACCTACGTGAAATTGTAGTAGTTTTAGGTGTGCGAAAGTCTTGGAATATAATATTTTGATAATTAACACAAGGAGAAGATTCACGACGACACATTTTTGAAAAAATACAAAAAAACACAAAACATGTTTTTGCATTACAAGTTAGTCAATTAAACGTTAAATACATAATCGAAATATTTAATTAAAAAAAACTAACTCTTTTGCTTTTAATTTTAAAAATTTTTACGGCGTTTGTTTTTTTAAGACATAGGAAACACAATCACGTCTGAAGAACGACAAGTGTTGCTCGCGTTGAGTTTCAAGATGGAATGGCGCAATTCGCGTGAGCGCGTTTTTTTCCTCTTTTCTTCCGCAAGCTGTAGTTGTCATCTAGTCTTATCTCTATGAGTTGTTTGGTCTAACGATTTTTAACACCGTCGAGAATCGTGCACGGCCGCGATATAAGAAGAATCCATCTCGATAACTTCTCTCCGTTCTTTCGCAGACTTTGCACCGGACTGACTCGATGGTATCGCTTTGTTATCGATCACTCGAAGGCTACATCGCAGATGATAATCTCGTCGGACTGCAGAATTTCCTTGAGAACAGGCGAGTGCAGATCGACGACAGAGACGAGGTACAATTGCTCCAAGAGAACAATAACATTTCAGAATTATTGATAACGATATGTAGAACAAGTTGTTTTCATCACTCAGAAATTTTTTGAAAAAAGCAACATATAAAGTTTGTATCCAGTTTTTTCTCTGAAAAATATCACATTCTCCAAAATAAAATATAGAAAAATAAATATAGGGGGAAGAAAAAAAACTTTCTCGTGTTTACTCCCCCTGTATGTGCGTTTGAGCCTTCTCTGACAAATTGTTCCCTCGTGACAGAATGGCAGCACCGCCCTCATCTTCGCGGCAACTAAGGGGAAAATACAATTCGTACGAGAGCTCATCAATCATGGAGCGGATGTCAATGCCGAAGATGCGGTTAGTATCTGTCTGCACGTTTTCAGACGTCAGAGATTGCATAAAATTAGTGATTAACATTGTTTAATATGCGCGTAATTTTTTTCTTCTTCAGGACAACTGGTCGGCACTGCTGTGCGCGGCGAAGGAAGGCTACACCGACGTTTGCGTCGAGTTGTTGGAACACGGCGCCGATCTGGAGCATCGAGATATGGTCGGGAGTTACATAGTTTATCAGCTTGGCACAGGGCCATTAATAAATAAATTTATAACTAGAAAGTTTTGCGCTTGACAGAAAAGCTGTTATTAGAAAGCTGTTCAATAATTTAAAACTTGTTACATTCGCACCAGCATGATTCATATATATAAAGATTCTTCTATTAATATATTCGAATTTTAAAACTGTTTTTTACACATTTACTATAAATTTACTATATTTTTTGTGTTACGTAAATATTTTTTCTGCTGTCTTTAACTTGTTTTATGTTTTAATGGTTTTATGTAAAGTCAAGTATATTTATATCTGTGGGATTTATTTGTATAGACAGACATTTGAAGAAGATTCTTTTGCAGGGCGGCTGGACGGCACTCATGTGGGCGACGTACAAAGGCAGGTCGGCGACGGTGACAATGCTGCTGGGGCGCGGGGCCGACGTCAACGCGCATGGAAATTTTCACATTTCCTCGTTATTATGGGCCGCTGGCAGGGGTTATCCTGATATAGTCAAAGATCTCGTCGCTCACGGGGCGAAGGTCAATGTCGGCGACAAGGTAATCCTCCGTAACGAGCATATCGCCGGTAAATCGATGGTCGTCGTGCGGTCACTCTCTATTCATTTTTTTTTTCTCAGTATGGTACCACGGCACTTATATGGGCTTCGCGCAAGGGAAACGTGGAAATCGTTGATATTCTTCTCAAGGCTGGCGCCAACGTCGACACAGCGGGAATGGTAAAGTCAATAAAAGTCTCAAAAAGGCGATAAAAAATGATGATCATTTGTTTTCATTTGTGCTAGTAAAATACTAACGCGTGAGATGGAAATATCTCAATATAAATTGACATCTCAATATAAATGTCTCAATATAACTTGACATTTTGCTTTATATTCACAGTATGAAGTACAATATTTTTTTATATTTATACATATGTATTATTTTTTAATGACATTCTTAGTTTTCGTGGACCCCATTGCTCGTGGCAACTCTTGGCAATCACGTGGAGGTAGTGTCGCTACTGTTGGAGCACAGACCCAATGTGAACGCTCTCGACAAGGATGGTTGCACCGCTCTGGCGATCGCCTGCCGAGAAGGTCATCACGAGATAGCGAATGCCCTTTTAAACGCCGGCGCTTACGTTAATATTCAGGATCGTGCCGGCGACACGAATCTGATTCATGCCGTAAAAGGTGGTCATCGCGGCGTAGTGGAATCCTTGCTGAAGAAGTACGCTGACGTCGACGTTGCCGGAAAAGTACGATTCCATTCATCTTTTTTCTTACCTCGTATACGCGCATCTTCCTCGAAGATCGACTTTGAAGTGAAATTTATACTTTTTTTTTTTTTTTTTTTTTATCGAATATTGTAAAGCGATTCCCAAATATATTTTCCGAAAAGCCAGTGGCTCGCATCCGAGCTCCATTTGGTGCATATATGCGAAACTTCGTTTAAAGTGTCACGTAAATCGATAGCGGCTCGGATCGGTACGATGGGCGCTTTAATAAGAGGCCATCTCTCGTATCCGTGGTCACCGTGGTAATCCGTGAGCCACTTCGAGCTAGGTTCGTGCGTCACATACATACACACATGTAAAATAAACACCCTCAATCGCGGTTATCTCGGATCGTTCTTTGGTTCGCACTAACCATCCCGTCCGTATATATTCTAGGATAAAAAAACCGCAACTTACATAGCAGTAGAGAAAGGCAATATACCGATACTCAAATTATTACTAAACGCTAACCCAGACCTGGAGATTGCCACGAAAGACGGCGACACGCCCTTACTACGGGCGGTGAGGTCACGTAACGCCGAAATCGTGCAATTGCTTTTAGACAAGAAAGCCAAGGTCTCGGCTACGGACAAGAAGGGCGACACTGTACTGCACATTGCGATGCGCGCGCGATCGAAAGCGATCGTCGAGATACTACTGCAGAATCCAAAGAATAGCCAGTTATTGTACCGTCCGAACAGACAAGGCGAGACTCCCTACAACATCGACATCAATCATCCGAAAACAATCCTCGGACAGATATTCGGTGCTCGTAAGTTGTCATAGACGTCAGTCATTGTTCTTATTACGTTGGTAACTTGACTTCAAGTACATGCGAATAAAAGATATATGTGAAAAATAGTTCTTTTTAATCTGTTGTATATAGAATAGTTTAATGCGTATTACAGGACGTTTGAATACTAACGAGGACAATGAGAATATGCTTGGTTACGATTTGTATAGCAGCGCGCTGGCAGATATTCTTAGCGAACCGTCGCTCTCCACGCCAATTACCGTCGGCCTTTATGCAAAATGGGGTTCTGGGAAGTCGTTTTTACTGAGTAAACTGAGAGGTATTGCGCCAAATAGCTCGTAGAATTACGTTATAGCCTTATATGTTCAAACGAGATTATATCTCGAGCATCGTAAAAAAAAGAAAAAAAAAACGATAATAATAAACATGATTATTTTTCACAGAGGAGATGAAGAATTTCACGCGACAGTGGATCGATCCAGTATTCCAATTTTCTTCCTTGCTCTTTCTAGTAGTAGCGCATATATCGTTATTGGTGGGCATCACCCTGGGCCTTGCCTTACAGTCGTGGATCATCGGTCTATCTTGCGGAACAAGTCTGTTGATTGTTGTTTACATCTTTTTGCTACTCGTTTGGTACGCCAACAAAAGGTGAGACTCGCGAAACAAATAGCTCGAGACCTGTTTTGCGCTTTATATTCTCATTGTGGTTCTTGATTGCGCTGGCCGTATAATTTCACGGTGGCACTCACTGTCAAATTAAACGCGCTTAAATTGTTGCTGCAAGTGATCTTCTGTCATCCTCCGAGCGGTCAGGGCCAGAACAACGTCGGGGTGCAGCCGATTAAGTTCTACTTCACCGATCAGACCCGCGTGGGCACGAACGCCGCCGGCGAGAACGCGGTTGTTCAGATGGTCGCCTCGTTGTACGACTCCATTGAGAACGACTTCGGTTCTCTGTCGACCAGATTATATCGGGCGTTTCGGCCGAAGCCAAATAAATCGACCACGAAGTGGAAGTGGAGACGCTTGTGTTGCTTGCCGTACATAGTTATATTCGAGTTCTGCTTTTGCAGCTTGCTCGTCGGTATCTCGGTGCTCACGGTATACCTCATAGACATTACGAAAGACGAGTAAGTATGACCGCACGTTTGAATAATAAAACTTGTTTGTTGTTATCACATTGTCTCATCACATGTTGAATCGTTTAGGCCGACGATAGAACGAACCACCGCTCACATAATCATGATAACGATCGCCTTGGTCTTGGCCATTAGTATAATAGCGAATTTATACACGTGGTGCAGAACGTTGCAGGCGTTAGTATTTTCACAGAGAAAACACCTTCAGCGCAGTATAACGAACTTAGAAATTCTGAAGAGCGAAGGTTTTATTCAGGCTCTGAGAAGCGAAGTCACTTTAATGACAGATATGGTAAATTATTTGTTTTTTTCTTTTTCTATTTTAATAACAATTGACGAACACGGATTTCAATCGTTATTATTTGAACCAGGTCAAGTGCATGGACAATTTCATGGCTCAACAAAGTAGACTAGTTATAGTAGTGGACGGTTTGGACAGTTGCGAGCAGGATAAAGTGTTATTGATTCTAGACGCCATACAGGCCTTATTTAGCGATAACGGATATCCTTTTGTCGTGATATTAGCAATCGACCCTCATATCATAGCTAAGGTGAGTTCGACAAATTGAAAAAATATTTGTAAAATTATTTATTCGAAGACACGATTCGAGGCGCGATTTTCACGTGAATAATAAAAAACTTTATCGTTCGACATTACGCACACAGGCGGTAGAAGTGAATAGCAGAAGAATATTCTCGGAATCGAATATCGGCGGTCACGATTACTTGCGGAACATGGTGCATCTGCCGTTTTATCTGCAAAACAGCGGCTTGCGTAAAGTCAAAGTCGCGCAACAGACCTCTCAATACAACAAGAGAACGGCATGGACGGAGGCCGAGGACAGCGTCAATTACACCACAGCCAACACCATGCACCACTCGGTGTCTAATCGGAGACTTAGCTCGGAATCGGCTATAATGAACAGCAACGAGAAACTGAAACCCCAGACGAGGAAGGGCAGCAGAAAGTTGCGATTGAGCGAATCGATCGCGAGCAGTATCGGCAGCAACTTGAATCGGTTGGGTGGCGCACAAGATCTCAATAAGATGCTGCTCACCGATGATTACTTCAGTGACGTTAATCCCCGCAGTATGAGAAGACTGATGAACGTCGTTTACGTCACTGGTATGTATAAAATTAAGCTGCACAATGTCGTCTTACGCATTACACATATGATTACGTTACGTATGTTTCTCTTTAGGACGATTACTCAAAGCATTCCAAGTTGATTTCAACTGGTATCATTTAGCTAGTTGGATCAACATCACCGAACAATGGCCTTTCAGAACGTCCTGGCTCATTCTTCATTACGACATGTACGAGGAAAGTTTGGATGACAACATGTCATTAAAAAGTCTTTACGATAAGTACGTAATAATGTTTTTGAATTGCCATGTATGTACATTATATCGATAAGTATGTGTTTCAACCTCTTTTTATATATTTATCAGAGTGCGACCACAAATTCCGGTGCTAAAGGAAGTGCAACCACTCCTCGAACTGGATAGAGATGAACGCAAGCTGGATGTCTTCCTTACTTTTCATCGATCAAGCTTGCTCGTCAGTGACATGAAGATATTCTTGCCCTTTACTATTAATTTAGATCCGTACATTAAGAAGAAAATAAAGGAGGAGCAACAGAGTATAGAGGAAGACGCGGGTTTACTTTTCAAACAGAGCAACGTTTGGAACGATCAAGCGTTAGTTTCCCATAGGAATATTCTGACAAATCGGCACGCGAAATTGGTCAAGCAATCGAGTCTGCAGGGATCTGTGCCCCCAACATCTCCGCCGTCGTGGGCCTATCAGCCAAGCATAGAATGGCAAGCTCCGTCACCTTGGGTACAAATGCCTCCCATGGAACCGTTGCCAAAAGCGCTTTCTGTGACAAGTTCGTTACCGGTACGTCATAAATTGATCGTACAATTATCTCTTTGTGACTGAGAAGAAACTTGTTGTTACTCTATTGTTTTATTTTGTATTTACAGTCCGAAATTTTGGAAATAAAACTCTCATCTTTAACGGTAATGGGCGTCTGCGATCTGATCGACAAAATCGAAAATCTCAATCCGACTCAGATACCGACGTACAAACAAGTCATCAAAGACAACAACATTAATGGTCGAGTTTTGCTGCATTGCGATTTGCAAGAACTGAAAAAAGTAACTTTCGGAGAAGTGCATTTTTATGTTTTGAGATAAAAGAAAATTTTGTTTACAAAAATGTACCCTTTTAGGTACTTAAAATGACTTTTGGGGATTGGGAATTGTTCCGTATAATAATTGTGTCGCTCAGGGAATTGGAACTCTCGTCCGTTACGTATGAGGAGGGTTCTCGAAGCGTCCGATTCACTGTGGGATCCGAGCAACCCGCACGAAAAGGTACATTCAATATATTTCCTTCGTTTGTGCTTCTTGTGTTCAATCAATGTTCCCATCAATAATTAATTTTTATCCATGTCTTAGATCACACTTCGCAGAATAATTCAATGCGTATATCAACTCACGGGGAGAAAGAAAAAGGAACATCAAGAACAGACGGTTCTTCCCGTCGTGATCAGAACAAGCAATCTATCATGGAAAAACAGGTATAATATAAACACAGGTGTCATCAACTTTAATAATTAGTAAAAATTACATAGAAAAATATGACTTTACTCTAAAACAAAATTAATAAGTTATAATATTTTTATAAATAATAATTGCAACAACTAAATCTTGTGATTTATTTACGTTTGCATTCCGTTTAAATTAGTTCCAGGTAAGTTTGTCGTTGTGTGTTTTATATGGTTACATATTACTTGAATATTTAATTACTTTAGATTCTACATGTGAGGTCAAATTATCTAAAATAAGATTCATACATGTATTTTAGGTGACATTAGAGGAACAAATGATTTGCGGAGCATTGCAAACCTTGAATGAGGAAGCTTGCGAGGATGTATTAGACGTGCCATCGCCAGTGGTGGCACCGACAACAGACTCGCTTTCTACAGGTGAGCCCACTTCCCTACCACTTACCCTACCTGTGGTCATAATTCAAGAGCCATCGCAGCACGAAAACAGTGACTCCTCCGTCGAATACAGCTAACTTCTAATCGAATCCGAGACCAGACATGATGATGATGATGATGATGACGATGATGAATAAAAATCGCTCATATTCCGCATGTCACACAGAAAAGAAAGCATTCCCCAGCACTTGCATTGAAATGTACAACAATTCAATGTCATTATCATTTGCACTCACATTACAACGGTGTCTTGCCAAAGTATGCTGTTAAGAAAACTTGAATTATTATTTGATATATTTCTTTTTATATTACCCGATTACACATACACGGAATACTATTTGTATTATATATACGCCAAAGACGCATATATATACACACACATACACCACGTAAAGAGAAAATAAATCTTGTAGTAGAAATTAGGGAATATTATTGTATGCGCAATCTGTTTGATGTATCATAATGCTCATTTTATAAAATATAGTTTAACATTAAAATGCGTATATCAGTGCCATATTGAGGATAAAGAAGAGAATTGTGTCATCCAAAACCTTGCAATAGGATTCTAAAGGCATTTTTTTGTCAGTAATATATACGAGTATATTTTATTGCATTTTTTTTTTTAAATGCATGATATTATCAAGATAGTGTCATAAAACGTAACTCTAACTGTTCAATGTTTTTTGTGAACAATTCATGTACAAAAGACTGTGATAAATTATGTGTTACTGTTGATAAAAATGAATATTTCTTGTGAGAGAAATGTTTATGCTACTTCAAAAATCAGATGATATTATATTTTTAAAAAAATATATCTTATATAATGACAAAATTATATATTATAATAATTATATGTACAATAATAATTATAATAATATAGTTATATATACAATAATTATTATAATATGATAATTTATAATATATAAACCCCAATTCTTAAAGTAGCATAATGTGAGCTATGATCGAAACTTGCGTCCTTTATTTGTGACTAACGTTATATTCTTTGTATTGCGCGTGTATGTCCTAATAATAATAAATACTACTAGATTGTTAGTGTGTTATATATGAGCAGTATTTAAAAAATGTTATACATATATTACGAGAGCAAAATGGCAATAAAATTTCTTGCAAACCAAGTCTGACATTATCTTCTTTACAATTTGTGTATCTAGAGGCCTTCAAACTATTATGTCAAAGCATCTCAAGGACCACAAAAAGCAAAATTAAATTGTTACAGAAAATGATATCTTTGTTTTTTTCAAGTCAGATCGAATTCACATATTTTCGCATAAAACTTTATTTTCAATATCTTCTTTTTTTTAGAAGACTATTTATTTTCAAAAACAACTTGGTCAAGTATAATCTCTCGTATTGTATAATTAGCTTCATTAAAAGAATCGTGAGAAATTATTCTAAGACTAAATGTAAGTATAAATTATATGATGACAAAACAATTACGAGTGTCTTGTTTTAGGACGCAATCAAGACACGGAGTACGTGCTGCTCCAGGCCAACCCACTGTTCCACTGGGTGCCGATTAACGATGAGCCCGGAAGTTCGGACGACAGCTCGCACGACTCCACCGTGTTCCTGCATCGCACCAATTCTCAGCGCAGCATCACGTCTCAACATAGCACGAGATCCGCCTGTTCACAGAAGCCTTTGAAGAGAACTGGCAGCAACAACAGTACACGACCTTCTTCGTTGTTTGTTTCGCCACCGCCATCACCGAAACTCGCTTCCAGGTCGAAATCCACCGACGAGAGATATATGGGAAACAACACACCGCTGAAGACCGTGTCGTCGTCGACGACCATCAAGAAGAGACGTTCGATCTCAACACTGACCGACGAAACGATCGTGCCCACTTCCAGTTTCGAAAAACTGTCGAAATTGAAGGAGCGTCTGATCGGCAACGTGCCGATGGGATCTCCTGCTGGTGGTGAGAGTGACGAATCCACTCCGCTGGTATCCGAGCTGTCTACACCGTCGCAATCAGACAGCGTGTTCAAACATGACTGTAGCGCAGAGAACAGCAGTTCGCCGTCGTCCAACAGAAGTTTACCGCGGGATGGAGAACGCTGCATAGACATAGATTATTCTGACACGGTGAGCCTGATGATACGGGAGTCCTCGAGTGTTCAGTCACTATCCCGACAAGACATCAAAGAGTGGAACAACTCGGAAACACCTGTTTAATATATCTGCCGTCTTACTTAACGCGCAATATAATTGATGACACAAGACTGATAAGTCTGACGATGAACTGGCAGCTAAGAAGGCCTACATAACACGCACACACATATTTTATGTGTCAAGATAAGATATCACGGCTTTCTTCGTGTAAATAGAAACAAACGTGTATGTCTTTTTTTAAAATGTAAAAAAACGTGTTCATTTACTTAGTGGATTGTGACACATACAATGCCTTTTCGCAAGTACGATAAATAACAATAATCTTCAATTTAGCATTTCACGATGCTGAAGTGACATTCCGTGTAAATATTAAAAAAAAAAAAAAAATGCATTTACAAATACGTTTTTTTTTTGTTTTATCTCATTAGATTTATTTTTCACTACTGGACCAGTGAAAACCGAGTAAGCCTCTTCCTGACATAGTGTCTCTATTCGCTGAATCTAATAATTGAGACACATACAATACGTACATACATCAAATCGTACTGTCAGTTCAAACAAGTGACTTAAAAGTGACTTAAACAAATGCTGAAGAGTTGCTTATTATTGTAAATTAAACGAAAATATACATACGCTAAAGAGTATTTTGATAAAAAAAAAGAGATCACACTCGAAAAAAAAAAACTAAATATACAAGTAATCTCCATCTATAGAATTCTATAGATGAAGATATACGAACTGTAAAATATAAATATATTTTAATGATTTGATTCATTACTCAATATTATTTTCACACTCTCATGATTTTTACAAATAAATTTTTGTACGCGTGTGTTCTAATTGCGCAAGCGGTAAAGATATATTCGTTATTGTTTATCTTTCTTAATGATGTTTTGCGTGTCTTAACAAGAATTATATATATATATATATAGTTGTGTAATAAACCAGACAAAAATTATAATAATGAAACGTATAAAAGTTTGTCTTTTTTTTTATTAAAAAGCAAAAATCATAACATTGAGTATAGGACATTTTAGGACGGAATAATATCAGGGTATCGATATATATAATTCAATACAATATTATATTGTAAATATATATATATATATATATATATATTATATATGAACGTGATATATTAGCTTTTTCAAGTTAAAGTATATGTCGCGCTCATTTCTTGGCATTAAATACAATAAAATACTTAATCAAATACAAATATTGCAATATTAAATGCTATAAGAAACCATGTAAAGAAGTGTCCTCTGGTTCGCAACGACTATTTCAAATCGATGAGTGAGAGCAGGGCAATCGGTTGCAGGGTGTCGTACAGTAAATGTCAACGAATTAGTATTTCATACGTTTTGACTTTATTGATTTAAGTCTTCATCAGCGAAATTATCTTTAAGAGTGTGACGATCATAAGTAAAATCTTAAGAAGAGGATGTTATTTATATAAAACTGTCAATTTAATAGCTTTTGTTATTGTCACTATGGAATTATCAATATATTATTATCGTCACATATTTAAGAAAATGTTAATTTAGAATAATCTTACTGATAAAGACTCAAATCAATAAAGTCAAAACGTATGGAATACTAATTCGTTAACATTTACTGCATGATACCCTGCAACCGATTCGAATTGTCTATTTCTCACTCATCAATTTAAATTCTAGCAATAACTGTATGCTAAGTACGTTTAGATTTACGAAAACGTGATATAAAATTAAAAATCAGTTAAAGAGAGAAAGAGGAGATAGTAGCTATTTCCTCTCTGCGAACATAGAGAGAAACACTTGTATGCTAATTAAGTACATCGATAGTCTCGTTCGTAATTTAAATGCATCGCTTGTATTAATATACCGTGTAAAAACCTCATATCATTTCGAAGCGGCAGTCATGTCGTATGTCATTGTTACACGGGACAATGGAAATGCTATAGTCACATGGAAACTGGGACATCCTGTATGTATATATAATAACGACATAGCACATGTGATGTGTTATATTCTACTTGAACTCGTATAAAAATTATGGCATATAGAGAGGAAAAATGTATGCAATCAAAAAAGGAACGAATCATAGAAAAAACTATCTCAGGAGTAATATATATATTCTATATATTGTACATATATTGTATATATAATATAAAAATCCGATTCTTCTTTCAAAAATATCGAATATTAAATACACAAATAACTGCACGATTTAGCTGCACGGGTTGTGTTTTATCTAAGACTGGTAATATAACTTATATAAATTCTTTATTTATTTATATATCGAATATTATGATTACTATTATTAATATACAAATATAGTAAATCAAATTTCGAAATAGCAAAATTGAGCAGATAGGCTCGTTATAATCAATTGTGAACTGATTAATCGTAGATAAAAAAAAATATTAATAGATTTATGACTCCTTCCCGGTAAAAAATAGTCTCTAAAAATTTCGATCAGATCTACTTACATAACGTTTTATGTAATTTATTTGATAGTATTGTAATATTCTTATATTTTTAATCAGTCGGCGAATATGCAATTACTTTTTTTTTTGTTTCTAAATATTCGCATAGTCGTATTTGTTTCATGTTAAGTGTTTGAAGGCACAGTTAGCTACACAAGAAGTGCTACCATATAAATGCGTAGGTATTGAACATGTTTTCTTGCATAATAGGTCGTTCGTTT
Source organism: Pseudomyrmex flavicornis (assembly GCA_014825475.1). Lineage (NCBI taxonomy): Eukaryota > Metazoa > Arthropoda > Insecta > Hymenoptera > Formicidae > Pseudomyrmex > Pseudomyrmex flavicornis. The sequence continues at coordinate 19,504 of QVNW01000495.1, forward strand.
TCGACTGCACTCGATATTTTTCTACGTTTAACGTGTTCTTTTTTTTTGCAAAAAAACGAAAGAGAACTCACGTAAACAGCAGTAAAAAGTGCAGTTAAAACTACTAAACCTTGTACTTACAATACATACTGGCAGGTTATAAGGACACTTATTTCTCTCACTTATTTCTGCACGCAAGATAAATGCATCGTAAAATTAAGGAATGTTCGCGGTGCTACAAGCAACAAATCTCACTTTGTCATACAAATTCTTATTTAATATATATATATATCATAACAATGACTTGAAAGCAACACTTTCCCGATGATGGTTTGTCTTTACATTTAAGTACAACTTAAGTACAACTAAATACCTTTGTCATATAAAAGGTATTTTTTTAACAAATACTTTTATGCGTCTGATTTTCAATTATATGTACTAACACCGCACACATTTTCTAAGCATTTCAAATAAAAAAGGCAGTCCGAGGAAAACCGGAGTAAAATGTATGTTGGTGCTATTTTCTCTCGCATATGTATTGTGTACATATAGATCTTCTTTCCTTTGTATTCCTAAATAAACATTTTATAATTGTGTGGTAATTACCGTTTTCCTTGTGATAACTGTATGCTTTGTTGGTGTTTTATCAGGTACTGGGCTCTGCGACGGTTCCGCCACCATCCACGGACTAATAGCTGAAGCTGCTTGGTTTTCGTCCTGTAAAAAAAAAAAAAAAAACATTCTCTCCTGATATATTAATTAAAATCGCTTTACTTATCAATTTCAATTACAATTGCGATATTATTTACACTTATGAATAGTTAACATCTCCAGTTCAATATATATCAGACAAAATTCAGACAAAACTTTACAAACACGTACGGAAAGAGACAACTTTCACATGAGATAAAACAATTTCTTATTTCACAATGAATGAAACTTACTTTTAGAAGAAAATAATGTTCTTTTAATTTGTAATTAATGTTAAGCGACCTATCTTTCAGAGTCCCTTCTAAATTTTGTTTTGTTCTTAGATTCTTAGCAGAACTTGGACATTTATGTAATAAATGAGACGCTACAGCTGGCTTACAAGCGCAAGAAACGTAACTGACCTTGTGTGTCAGTGTAGTCGTAGTTGTCTGTATCTCTTCGGTCTTAACAACTCGTGCTCCAACTTTTTCCGTATCCATCTCCGCTTTTTTCTCCGTCGTGACGGGTTGTAAATCTTTGAAAGGATTAAGTATACCCAAAAATGGGTTTGAGTCTATAAATGGATTGGTGTTCTTTTTCTTATCGTCTTCCGGCTTCGCTTCCTCCTCGGAAGATTCGAAGGTGTTCGATACTTCGTTGTTAGTAGTGTCATTGGTGAACGGATTGAATGGATTTTGCGATTGATTCGACACTTTCGGACTTAACGGCGTGGTTTTTTGCTCGATTTGACCCCAGCTGTCTAACGAGAAATGTGTTACGGTTACGGCATCGTCCGTAGGATTTACTGCCGTCGTAGCTCCGCTCACAGAGAGAGTCAGTTTATCACCGCCCTGTTCGACGAAAAAAGCAAGAAAGCAAACACATTATGGCCGGCAGCTAGCGGCATAAAGCGAGCACAAAAGGTATATAAACGCAAACGATGAGGAACAGTTTTAAATAACACATTATTGGTCAAATAAGCTTCTAAATTTTTGAAAAACTATTATAAAACATTGAATAAAATAGTGAAAAAAATATGTAAAACTTTAAGAGAGAAGCACATATACTGTAAACACATAAAAATACAAAAATAAAAATATAAATATACAGAAGAGGACAAGAAACTAAAAAAATAAGGCAAAAGTTTGCGACGCTTACCACTGAAACGATCGTCGCTGCGTCCGCTGCGTGTTGATTTTTTTTCGCGGTGATTCCAGGACCGTCGGTCGACGTAATGGAAACCAAATTCGAATTCTTGCCCTGTTCAAGAGTCGCTTTCAGTATGTTACACTTCAGTGACTCCGGCGGAATCGGCGTTCGCGGCGGCAACGACGATGTGCCGCCAACTTGATTATTAGGCACTAATTGCACTTGACTGGTCATCGCCTCGACTGCCAAACTTGTCTTCATAGGTTCTGATTCTTTTTCGCTGTTAACGACCGTCGCTTGATTTCGAGGCTCCAAAGGTTGTTGATCCTTGGCGAGAGATTTCAACAGAGAATCCACCAGAGGCGATGACGTGCCTTGGACGCTCGATGAGTCCGAAGACTTCGTACTAGATCGACTCGACTGACGCTGTAGAGGATCTTCCTCAGCTAAAAATATTGTTTTAAATTTTTTACATGTGATAGTTTACGTACAAAAGATAGTTCCTGAAAAGTCTTTTTACTTCGTGGCCATAATAACTCACCTGGACGCGGAGACGGCTGCGGTTGTTCCACCTGCTGCTGTTGACGCTGTCTTTCGCGAAGCACATGACTTTGTCGTCGCGCGTATCTCTGACTCGGTCGTCGTTCGAATTGAACGGTACGGCGAGCGCGATTCAGCTGCGTCGTCTGAAACTCCGTCTTACCGCTGTAGCGAAAACGCGAGCCCATGCGGAAGAAGTTTTGACGGCCGCTGGCGCCTTTGACGGGTGCACGCAGACGGAAGAAGGCGTGATGCTCCACCGCGCATTTCCACAGATGCTTGCATGCCTTTTCGTTCACCAACCGAAACACAAAGGTGTGCTCCTGCTCGCCTCTGCCCTCGTCGTCCTCTTCGACCACCACTAGCGTCAGCTTTTTCTTCTTAAAATCCAAACGACCGATCTTCGGCCAGAAGAACAGGCCTATCTTCTGTGTGCCTTCGAAAACCAGGATGCCGGTCGGCGTCAATCCTAGAGAGTACTCGCAGGTGTCCTTGCCGAGAACGGTGTGCATATCGACTCCATACATGTCCAGCCACTTAGCCTTGCTAAGATAAGCGGATTCCGCTTGCGCTGGACTGAGACCGGAACATTTGATATACTCTTCCAGTATTTCTAGTTCCATCTGTTCCGTCTGTCCCGGTACAAAGCGAAATTCAGAGACGGTCGCAGCACTGTGCACAGCGGGATCATAGTCTCCCAATTCAGCTGAAATAAGAATTTTATTTTATAATACTGACAATGTTTGCATATTTAATAATATCTTTGAGGAAACTTAACGCAACTTAATTTTAATCGAAGTTATTGTTCAAGCACTTACATTGGAGAGCCAGAGCTGCCAACTGAACCGCAACTTGATGAGGACAGTGAAGTTTGCCTTCTAAAACATCTTGCTTCAATTGCAGGAAGAATTGATACCGCGTTAATTCCTCACGAAGAGTGTTCGGTTCCGAAGAATAGAATTTTACTTTCAATCTGAGTGTGTATGGTGGCCCAACTAAATAGCAACATACATATTGTATAAGCTCGATATATCGTGTCTTTGCTTTAAGAAAATTAATAGAAATTAAAGTAACACATACTTTTGACTTGCTTTTTGATAGGCTTTGTTGGGTCCAGCCAATGTTGAACATTATTGCTATCTGTGTACTGTAGGCCAAAGTAATCTTTCTCTATTAAGTCTAAACTATAAAATACTTGCTCGTATAAGTCACTAGCCAATGCTTTTTTCTGCGAAAAAAACAATAATTATGTAACACACAGATGTACAGGTTGTATTATTTTATAAAAAACAATATTTTATAAAAAAATATTTTATAAAGAAAACTTTAAAAAAGAAATAGCTAATATCAATTATTAGAAAGATGTGATGTAATAATTTTTTTATAGAATAAAAATAGAAGCAGATATAATTATTACACAGTAATAATTTTTTTAGATACAGAATAACGCATGTTCTTTCTGCTAATTACTAATGACTAATTGCTTCTACTTTTTTTCCTCTTGACAAACTTACTGATAGCTCTATGGGCAAATCGGTGCCATCCAGCAGCACCACTCTGCATTGCACCTGATTTTTGTTGCTGTGTAGTCTCTGATTTTTTATCTGCGATGAAGTTGTCTGGCTGCCGGTACGCGCCCTTCGTCGCGAGAGGAATCTCAGCATCCTGACGTCTCACTCTTCGTGCTTTTACGCGGGACGCGCGATTCCACGCGATTCTTATTCATCGACCTGTCGGCGAAGTGCGTCGCGATCCGCCCACCTCTGCTCTCCCTCTCCTAAAGTTTATCACAGGTGTATCGCAAGTTCGAGAATTTGCTCGTTGAATCCCACAGACAGCAAGACGGAGCGCGTCAATCCGTTGCTACATTTTTCACGCGTTTAAGTAACGCGAAAATTCAGATCTTACTCTCACAGCCGAACACAAAAAATTCATGCCACCAACTCCAAATGTGTACATACAAACCTGGCAACATACGAATCACGGGGCACGCATAAGCATGCACAGGAGGACGTCGGCGCAACAGACGCTCCCGCACCTGGTCGCCAGATGGCGAATGAAACAATCTACAAAACCGCGCGTACATAAACCAGGGAAGGAAAGATAATGAGAGAGGGGAGATATGCATTGAAGGAAATGTTTGTAATCAATATTAATCAATATTCGACTGTTACTCTTGGGGAAGAGTTAAAACAGGAAGCCATTTTATGCCCTTTGATGTTAACTACACATGTACACAAGTTTTTTTCACATAATGCATCTTTTTATCTGAAATGTATAATGCAGTTTACGGATTTCCGCGATTAATGAGCAATTATAAGCAACCGCGACAATAGTAAATGACATATAAATGTAAAAAAAAAAAAAAAACACACGGAATTGTAATATATTTTATAATTTTACGAACACGCGAATACAATCGCTCCAAAAATGGCAGACACAGTGGAAGACATGGATAGCTTAGATGACAAACTATTTGGTAATGCACTGAAGAGAAATCCATCCGCGGAAGACAGCAGAAAGAGAATTACATTTGCAGGTTTGATCTAGTGTGTTACAACTGCTATAATAACTTTACATTCGTCTACATAGAAAGATGTCATTTAAATATATTTGAAAAAATAAACTTTTTTATTTAATTTTTCTTTATTTCTCTATTACTTCCTCATATCGTTTTTCTTGTAGATGAAGATGATCCACTAGCCGATTTGCTTGCTGATAAAGAAGATTTTCCATCAGGTCAAAAGAATCCAGCAATGAGAGAAAGGAGAAATATAATAGATAACTTGTTTGACAAGAATAAAGTTTTCAGTGAGTCAAAGCCAGAAGATAATAGTTCTGACAGATCAAAAGCAACAGATGACAAAGCGAAAAAATTGTCACTTATGCAAGATTTGTTTGGTGGTACATTGCATGTGTCATCGTCAAAGGAATCAAATATCAGTAAAAAGTCTCTGCAGTCAGAGTACGAAGTTACACAGGCAACTGAAGTTCCTAAAGTACAATCACAGCATTCGATATACGCACCGACAGCTTTTGGGACAAGAGAGCCTCGTAGAGGCAAGAGAACTTCGGAGATAATTAACGACCCTCTGGGATTATTTGCTTCGAGCACAATATCAAATGAAACTGAGCAAACTGTAAATGTGTAAACACTCATGTTTAGAATGCTACACTGTATGTAATATTTTGATCATACTGGTTTCTTATATATATAATAATGTTTTTCTATCATCAAAGACAGTGGAAAGACGCTCGGTGTCTGCAGATTCTTCGAACAGACGGAAAGAGACTAAGGAATACTTGCCAGATTGGTTAGAATCTAAACCGATATCAGAAAACACAGATTATATTCAAGTAACACCGACTGATGAATTTGACAGACATAGGAGCTCTGATAAGATACACGAAGTAAGAAATATTACTGATGTTATAAAACCATACAGAGTTTTACAGTTTTATTCATTACATCAAATATATATAGGTAGTGAACGCACAACAAGAAGACGAAACAAAACTAGTTGGATCACTGCCATACGAGAAGGATAGACCGACAGAATCATCAAATAGCCAAACAGAAATTGATGAAGTCAAAAAACGCAAAAGCGAAAAAAATTATCCCAAAGTAAGTCCTAAAATTGTTTTTAAGAATTAGAATACAAATAAACTCGCATTGTCTAACCAGAATTATAAAGTATTTAATCTTCAATTTAATGCAGCCTAACACAGTAGCTTCAGTTAATCCTGATGTAAGTAAAGCTTCAGAAGATGCAAGTAGTTTAATCCACAAAACTACTACTGGTTACGAAAGTGCAATTCAGAAACTAGAATTAGAAAAGTCTCATCTAAATGTAACAATAAACAGTCTGAATGAGAAATATGAAAATGAAATAACAATCTTGGACGAATCATACAAGTAAGATAAATTATTATTAGATGTAAATATATTGATTGAGAGAAAAATGATTGTTTTTTAAGTTATTCATACAATTTTTTTTAGACGACAAATAGGATTTCTGCAAGAAAGAACGGACACACTGGAAAAAAGAATGCAGCAGGAACTGGAATATCTAGAGACGGATTACGAAGCGAAGATCGAAAAGTTGAAAAACGAAAAAATGCAAACTGAAATATTTTACAAAGAAGAAATACAGAATTTGAAAGTATAACATATTTCAGTTTATCAAAACTGTTGTCATATCTGAATTACAATTAATTATCTTCAATTATTGTTCAATTATTTGATTTAGAAGGAACATGCGCAAATCGTAGAAGAGATTTACGAGCGCCATTCTCAAAATATAAGACTGCTGCAAAAAGAGCACTTTGATACAATCGAGAATATATTAAAAATGCGAGAAGTAGAGAATCTAGCTATGACAACTATAGCGACTCATAAGACTGACTTGCAAAATCTATTACAAAAGGCTGACTCTATTATAGAGAGTATAAAAATCACGCAAGAAAAGACTGACCAAAGAGACGACCAAAGTATAAAATTAAGGGAATATTATTTAAAGAGTCAAGAGGAAGATATGCAAAGTATGTTGTTTGAAATGTTATTTAAAAAAGTAACTTACGGCAAACTGTCCAGACGTTATTTATTCTGTACAATATTGTTGCAGTACGAAACGTAGAGGTAAAGAAGCGACAGGAGTTGCTGGAGCAGGAACGTGATAGGATGATAAAAGTAGCGGACAAATTGGATTCGCACGTCGCGCACTTGGTACTCGAATTGGAGAAGAAGAGCACGTTGCTCAATGAAACACTGGAAACGTTAAAAAAAAGAGAAGAAGTTTTGTTACACGAAAGAGAGATGTTCGAAGAGAAAGTACAATGGGAGCGTAATCATTTGCAGGTACATTATGTTAAGAATATTAATATGAAATACAATTGCACATACTATTTAAAAATTTCATGCAATATACGTATATGATATAAGGCTCTGAAAGAATCTTGGTTCAACGAACAAGAAAAGCAATTGAAAGCTTTGACAAAAGAGAAAGAAACAATTGCGGCTAAACGGAGACAATATGAAGTTCTTAGAACAATAAAAAGTAATTCGGATAATATTACGAACATAGAGGTAAATCAAAAAGATAAGTTTTCGTACAGTAAAACATATTGTAGCGCATATATCTATGTGAACATAGTTACATATTAGGATTAGACGTGACAAGACAAAGTGCAAGAAATGTTTTAGATGGCTGCTGCCATAAAAACAGCTCAAGATGCTACCATACTCGCTAATCAGGAACGATTGAAATGGCAAGAAAAAGTCAAATATCTTGAGAAGCAGCAACAAGTTTTGGAGGAAAAGGAACATCGCCTCTTGACGCACGCTCAAGACCTTGAAAGTTTTACACAGGTAATATCAATCAATTGTGTACACATCAATTTCGATGAGGTTGATAATTAATAAACATTTATTCAGTTAGCATTCGCAAAAAACGAAGAAGCTGGTAAAACACTAAAAGAATTTCGTCACATCAAAAACGATCACAAAACTAAACTCGAACCACACTTTAATGTATTTGACAAGTTCAATTCAGCAAGGTAAAACAAAACATAATGATCTCATCAATAACATAAATTCGGCACATTTAAGCTTCATGAAATTGTTTACAGCGAGAAGTTAGCTTTGACAGCTGTTCAACTGGAGAAGCTGAAAAAAAGCGCAAATATCCCGTACAATTATGCAGACACTCAAGCATTATCTAATCAGCAACGGGCATTCAAAGTTACCACTCACTTTACAGTAAGAGAAAAATATCTTATAATTCTTGACATATGTATATTTTATAACTTTTTAAATATAAAATATTTTTCTATATATAAAAGATAAAATTACTTGGATACGGGGGGCTTCCCCGGGTTCAATTGATAAAAAATCCGAATATTATCAACATTTTGATAAAAGATAAAATTTGTTAAATTATTATTTTACAAACGACATGTTTTAGGAAGTTGTGGATCCTCAATTAGTAATGTTAAAACTGAATCTGGATGATCAGTTGGATAATGTTCAATATATGTAACTGCCAAGAGAAACTTTGATAAAAAATGTAATAGTACGTTACACATACTTTTGCACGAAGATATTCAAAAACTATTTTGTATTTTAAATAACGGACAATAAACATTTGCAAATCAAACATCGACAAATAAACCTGTTACTTCATAGTTGATTCACTCAGGTGACTCATCGTTTACATTTAAATTTAAACTTTCATCTGAAAATAATGATTCTCTAAATTATTTATCAATTCATGTTAATATAAATTTTATTTATTATTATTATTAAACAAAACTTAATGTCTTGCTCTACATGTGTTATGCATTTATTTGTTATAAGAATTTGTAATTAAAAGCAGTAGAAAAATATATTACCTTCAATACTATCGGTACTGTTAAAAATATGTTGTTGGCATTTCTGTGTTGCTTCCTTCAATGTTTCTAGCTGTGTAATGTAACATTTGCTCTGATACAATTTACTCTCTGCAGCTTCTGTGCAAGTTATCTAACAAAACATTAAATTTGAAATATTATTCCCTTTAACTCTTTCTGTTCTACAAACCTCCTGTACAAGTAATTCTGCATATTTACCACATCTTTAATCAGCTTTGTAGGATCATTATTCTCCTTTGCATTACTGAGTGTTTCAAAAGTATCTCCTATGTTGTTCAAAAATTCAATTGCATCAGTAAACATTGTTCTCATGTCTCTGTAAGCAAAATAGCAAAGTTTTATACAATTCTATTGTTAACAAAAAACTTTCTTACTTACTCTGTGTAACTATGGGGAATAGGCATGCCTGAAATATCTTTCGAAGAATGTATATGTTTGTGTATTGTGTGTTTCTGTGCTGTAATTGTTTTAAGATTTTTTGCAATACTTTCCATGCATTCTTCTCTTTCTTCTGCAAACAAAAGAAACACAATTTACAATATAATCTCACATAACAATCTTCTCTATGTGACTCTATGTGCATACACACACTTATGTAGGTGTTTAGAAATTAAAAGAAATTGAAATACTTTTTATGTCTTGCAGTGTCTTCATCAACTTCTTATGCTCATCAGATTCTTCACGAAGACTGTCCAACTCGCGTTGGGTAGCGATTCTTCGTTGGTGTATGATTTTTATATAACGTTCTATATCTTCCATGTTACACACATACGCATGTAATTTACAAAAAAAAAAAAAAGAAACAAAAACCAGACCTAAGTGTAAGTCACGGCTTGTCTAGCAAATTATAAAATTCGATGTGTAGTTGCGTATTTTCTCACAAACTTTGTTGCACAATACATATAAATTGTTTCTTACAGTCTATTTTATATATTATTTCCTTCATAATGTCGCCGGCATAAGACCGGAGTTTTCTTTCTCTTCGACCGAACAAGTTTGACTTTTCAAACTGATCGCTTCGTGCCAGCACTGCCAGCGCTGTCGTCAACGTCAGGTGTAGGGCTAATTCTCAAGTTTGTTGCGCGCGCTTAGATTTGCGTGTATTATCAGTTGTGATTGGTCAATGTCAATGAGACATTATACCGAATCGGATTTTGCTTGCTATGTAAACGTAGTCTGAATTTGTGGATTTTGACCATCTTGATGTTTTGAATGTTTTGATTCAATGATATAACCTCTAGTCTGAGAGTTTGTTGATAGTCGGTCTAACGGTCGGACGTGCGTAGATACGCGGTTGTTATTTTTGGACTTTTTTTCCGGTGTTATACGGGAGGTCGTTCTCATCGGACATCGAAATATTATCTGTTAATCGTAGACTGGCATATTCTCCTCTCGAGCAAGGGCCGTAGTAGCAAAAAAGAAAGAAGAACCTCTACTCTGAAGAACGATGTCTGCAGAAGAAGGTTTTGAGCAGGTTAAGAGAGGAAACTTGTTTTTTGTGTAAATAATAAATATATTTATTTATTATTATTTGTACACAATGTTATCAATAACTTTTATCATATAATTACAAATTTTTACGATCGTTCTTACGTGTAGTTTTACTTGTATATCTTCGTTTTAGTTCGAGGATGAGGAAACGGATATTCCTATCGGCGGGACTCTGCCCGGTGGAAGAAAACGTCTGTTTTCCAAGGAATTACGTTGCATGATGTATGGTTTCGGTGATGATCAAAATCCGTATACGGAAAGCGTTGATTTTTTAGAAGACCTGGTCATTGTGTTTATAACAGACATGACACATAGGGCTATGGAAATCGGACGTACCGGACGAGTTCAAGTGGAAGATATTGTATTTTTAGGTAATTTTATGTACACATGTAATTTTTTCATTTCTAAAGGTTGCTACGTTTTTCTGTAATGTGTTGTTTTCTTTATGTTTGAAGTGAGAAAAGATCCCAGAAAATATGCCAGAGTAAAGGATCTTCTAACAATGAACGAAGAACTTAAAAAGGCCAGAAAAGCTTTTGATGAAGTTAAATATGTAGGTAATGTCAAAGATTAGACATATAAAATTGTGAGATGTTTATATTTTGCATATTAGGAAGTGTAGAAAAAATTTTAAATTTACGTTAATCTCTTGAATTGTTTTGTATACTTTAAGTGATTTTTTCAAAGTAGAGCATGATATTGATTGTAAGTAGCTTTTATATATGCAATTTGTGCGATGTTTATATAATTTAATGTCTTGAGGAAAGTAAACAAAGGTTTTTATTTTTGTTTTTTTTGCTGGACAAATGTCACACTTTTGAATACACAGTACTTTGGTCTCTTTGTGCTTTTGTAGCTCTTTTTGTACATCAAAAACATTTTGCAAAAGATAGGTGTCTTAATAGAGAAAGTTAAAAGGAAAATTTATATTAGTAAAATAATTCTTATTAAGCAAAATACAAAGTATTGAGAGACTAGACACATTGTAACAAGTACCGTTTATTTTACCACATATTTGTTTTATTTTGTCCAAAATGAAACAAAAAATTTCTTTCACAAACAACTGTTTACAAAAATTACACTTCTCTTATGTACAATCTTAATAAAATATGTTATTGTATGTTTAATATAAATACATATCAGCCTATAACAAAATACATACATTATTTCGTTTATTTGCCTACACAAATATGCTTATTGCTTAAATTATAGAGTAGCGGTTGTTGTCCAGCAATGATTATATTGCATTGTTTCCATTTGTTTGAGTTTGAAAAAGTTGTATAAAACTTTTCTGCATGTTGTTTGACTATTACGATCCAGCATGTATAGCATTTGCACACACGGTTTTATTGTGTTACACGTATGTATGCTATTGATTGCAGTTTTATTTGCCTTTTTGTTTTTTCGAGTAATACTGCAATTATTTCACGATGTCACAAACAGCCTGTTTTGCTGACAGAATAACGTCGTTGAGCCCTACACCCTGGTAAGAGGAACCACACAGTCTCAGGGGGATGCGACGCGTCGAAATGTAATCGTGGATGCGTTGCACACGTTGATAATGACCCACCAAGTGTTGCGGTATGCAATTCTTCAGAATGGCAACGTTGTGCGCCACGGGTTCCTCCTCGATACATAAGATACTTTTCGTGCGATCGATTGCCGTAGTTAACAGCTTTTCCTCCGTCGGATTCGGTCCAAAGTATTTCTCGAACCACGCGCCACCCATCATTACCGTCAGTACCTGGATGATAGTCACACAAAAGTTTTTATCACGATACGGAATGTTGCAAAAAGATTTTTGCTTCTCTAGATCGGTATAAATTTTAATTGTCACCGTTTTGTACAAATATGAAAAATAAAAGTTACATAGAAGAAAACAAGAATCAAAACTGTTGATCTAAATAGAGAGTGAGCGTCCTGAGTGAGAAACAGTATCGGATAAATCGAGCTGTACGCACCGTGGAGGAGGACTCTCGCGAGAATACAGAGGAATCGAAGATGACACCGAGCAGAGGAAGATTCTCTTTCGGAGGTACGAGGAAACCGAACGCTTGCATAGGCAGCACATTTCCTGGAAATTCAAGATTAACCACTCCTACCGTCACGGTGGGTATCGCCCTCAATTCCTCCGATAGCGCGGGATGTTGCTCCTGCAACAATTCAGCCAAATCCTTGGCGTACAGACTCGAAATAACGCGTTCGCACTCTTGAACGTCTCCGTTAACTACCAGTTCCACGCGATCCGACTTGAAAGTAAGTTTCTCGCACTTTTTTCCAGTCTGTATCCTCACTCCTCGATTTTTTACGTTGTCAGCTAACGCGCGAGGTAATTGCTCGAGCCCGTCCCGCAGGCCCCACATCACCCAGTTTTCTTTTTTAGCTTTGCTCATTAAACTCGCAGATGAATCCGTGGAATCTTTCATATTCGCATCGTTCGTATTAGCTTTCTCCTTTTTCGAAAAGATCTTCGCCAATCCATTCATCACTAAACCCTTGACTATGGAACCGTGTTTCTGTTCGGCTTCGAATAGAGACTTCATTAGAAAATTGACGCTTATTTCGCGCGCGTCTCCCGCGCAGATTCCGCATATCATCGGACTGATCAAATTGTCCGCGACATCCTGACCCAATCTTCTCTGAACGAAACTATAAACACTCTCGTCGTCTTTGGATACTTTGGCGGCCCTCAAGTCTGTCCACAGACAGTTTATCAAGGGACGATTCAGGAGCGAAGTCGTTTTGAAGATACCCTTTAATGAAGTCGGCAGAAGATGCAGCGCCTCGTCCGAGTAGATCAATCTGTTTCGCACTGCGGGATGACTCGATCTGATGTGAATCAACTTGTCTTTCAGTTTGAGATTGTCTATTAAATTGAGAGTGTTCTTTCCAGCCGGTCCTACTATCCTAACCGTTCTCGGTCCTTCCTCGAAAATCGCTCCGCTCGGCGAGCTCTTGCTACGTATCCATCCACCTAAACGACTAGACGCTTCCAGTAAAACAACAGACGCTATTTTCGCGTCGTTAACAGCGTAATATGCAGCCGATAAGCCTGCTATACCACCTCCTAATATTACTGTCATTTTTTAAATTATATTTTAACTTTGACACAGGTGTTAGTTATTGGTGTTACAATGACTTAAAAATGTTTAAGTACATGTACATACATATATTAGCTTAGAGATACCGAAATCTTACATATTTTACGTACAATTATAATTTATTTATGACTTTTTGCGCTTACAAGAAATATCTAAAATCAAATACCAATTTAATTGTCGTTCAGTTTAGGTGATCGCTCATTGATTTGGATGGAAGATGCGGTTTCGCACAAATCAAAAGAATTCGGCATAGAAAAGTGTTGTTTTGTCTTGCAAAGCAAGTTAGCAAGTGTTAAAAACGCCGACTTAAAAAGGTTAGGAACTCTGTCATTCCGACTAATTTTAACTACATCAGCACACGTTGCACGTGTGGCGTGTGTGTAGATCAATACGCTCACGATTATTGCAAGCGCAACTGGAACTTATTCTATTTTGTGCTCCAAATTTAAAACGTGATAGCACATAATAAAATCAAGTGAAATTAACGCAATAAAGTTGAGGAGTTGTTTTACAACGTTGTGTATTAGCAGCTACTATAATTGCGATTAGTGTATTATGATTGGTATAGTTTTTATTAAACTCGGTGTCACCTAAAGTGAACAATTATCGTGGTTGCTCTAACCTATATATTGAGTGTTTGTAAAAAAATTTTGTTGTAAATAATAGATAAAAAAAATTGATATGCCTTCGTTGTTAGAAACAAATAAATTTGACTGCCGGTTAGTATCACTTATATTTACCTTTAAATTAAGATGTATGTATGTAGTGTTAGAAACAAATTTATTTGCAATTTATATTTTTAATTAATAATTAAACGATTTTGTTTTACTTATAGAGTTAGTTCAGTGCTAAACAAAAATGTTCGATCTTATGGAAAGAAGTATATGTTCGATCAATCTGATGAAACATGTTGGAATTCCGACTCGGTGAGTGCTTGAGCTTTCTTAAGAATTAACCATTTGTATACTCAATATGATGTAATAATAATAAAATTGTAAATATTACAGGGAAGTCCACAATGGGTACTCATTAAGTTTGAAGAAGAATGCGATGTTTCTAGCTTTGAAATAGAATTCCAGGGTGGATTTGCTGGAAAAGATTGTCATGTGGAAGCTGGAAGTGATGAGAAAAGTATGTCAATAATAGAAACCTTCCAACCAAATGATATAAATAAATTACAGCGATTTAATTTGAAGAATCAGATCAGAGCTAAAACTTTTAAGTTTGTATTCAATCAAAGTACTGATTTCTTTGGCAGAATTATTATATACAATTTGTCATTATACTCGTAATATATTGAATATAAACGTGATTTATTTATTACTCCTTTTTCGATATTATAAGTGAAAAAGCACAAAATTATTTTACTTATCTTTTCGAATATATTTGATCAACAAGTGTTTCAATCACAAGTAGGTGATTTGTGAGGATAATTTGTTCTAACTAAAAATTTTTATTGCATATTATTTTATTAGTATTATAGGAAGAAAAACATACAATATATATAAATATTATAAATAATGATAATCTGTAAAAACGTTCTAATGTTATGAGAAATTTCGCATTTACTATGCAGTCTCGTTTATTGCGCAGCCTCGGTTTCAACTGGCGGTTGTGCACTAGCCGGTCGAACTGAAAAAGAGAATATGTAAAAATGTTTGTTGTATCATATATGTTTGCATATTTACCACCGGAGTTTCTACTTTATTTTTACTTTCGCAAGCCAGAGACTGAAACTTTATGTCGTCAACGGCAAAGCCTCCGTTGCTGGCGCTTCCTTCGAGAATAAGTCGATATGAAGTTCGCGCCTCAATTGTTACTTGAGCCGCCATCCACACCGGCCGAGGAGTGTTGAATCCTTTGGCTGTCAGCGACCACAACTGCAAAACAGATGAAATAGCAGATTCAGAATATTATAATACCTATTACGTGAAATAATTACAATCATTTTTATGTGTAATAATCATACCGATTGTTCTTGTTCGTTTTCGTTATCTTCATTGCCATTTTCAGCAGGTACTTTGATCACTCGCAAAGCGGTAGATTCTTCCACGCCAAAAGCAGCAAACCAGAAGGTGAAACACACGAACTCCTCATCAGGCGAGACAGCGATCACCGGAGATCGCAACTGAACTTTTGTCGACTCTTTGTTTGTTGTGAATATATCGAAGAACACGAATTCGCCTGTCGCGCCAAAAGTCCTGTCCAACAGTTGGGCCGGTCGATGGGCAAGAAACGCGCGCTGCCACATCACGGCTCGATTGTCATCGGAGGCGGTTATATTTTCCCAACCGCATAGATCCTTTTCGAAGCTGCAGTCTTCCGCGCGAACGGTTGCACTAAGTGGCTTCACTACACGCAATTAATAGAACATGGATTCTTAATTCCTTTAGGTTGCGTCAAGAAAAAAACAAGATATCCATTTCAAGAAAGAAAAAATAATAAAAAAGAAATTTACTTACCGCTGCAATCTCCTGTATAAAAAGCGATATCGTCGATTCCTATGTTACCACTTGCTCTGTTCGGTCCCCATATGCCCTCAATTATGATATTGAAATTTGCTTTTTCATTAATGCTAGCCTGAGCGTAGTTCCACGTGGGACCTTGATTATTGTACAGTTGCCATATTGGCTTCGCTTCTGTCGAGATATCACCGACTGCTTGAACATACAATCTCAGAACACCTGTAAAATTAAAAACGTATTTTTCTCTCGATTTTGCCAGAAATATCTTTTTTTTTTTTTATCTTCTTTAAGAGACTCTCTTTTTGTTTACCCAAGGAAGGTCCCGTGGAATCGATAAACGGTTCGAACATGAAGTACCAGAATGTGATGCACAACGGCTCTTCGGAACCCGTCATTTCTCGACTGACAAGCTGAGCAGTACCACCGCCGGAAGATCGTGGACCTCCCCGAAGACGTCCAAGTCCCAAAAAGTATTCGTTGCGTCTATTAACGGTATGACCGTTGCTGTACGGTTTCCTCTGATTTCTCGGTCCCAACACCTGAGTAGACACTCTCTCCCACTCGACACGATCCGGATCTCGCGAGTTGATCCAGTCGCACTCGTCGACCTCGAACGTGCAATCCCGAGGTATCGGACCGGCCACTTGCGGTGAAACTTTTAAATCAGGAATTAGAAAATTGATTTGAATCAGATAACACCGAGTTTGATCGTCGGTTTACCTACCGGGACAGGCACCCCGCCCGTACGAGATATCGTCGATGGCGATGTCCCCCATACCGGTATTTCCCACTGACGCTTCGAAAACCAACTGGAAATCGTCGAGAGAACTGATCGTGACTTGCGACATGAACCAAGCGTTACCGGCGTTTCCGGACAGACCCCAGATCTCCTGGAGCTGATTGTCCGAGCTGCGAAAATGACGTATGAAGAGCTTCAAGTAGCCAACTCCGGACCCGAACATGTGAAACCAAAAGTGCATGCACATAGGCGAGTCCGCGCTCGTCATTGGAAAGGTCGAGCTTAATAATTTTGCCGTGTCACCGGGTCTTCTTGGAAAACTCGAGTCGATGAAAGCGTAACCGCCGGCTGTGGCACGATCGCTTGAACTGTCCATCGCCGGACCGGTGGCGGGATTTGCGCTGCCGCGACTCTAAAAGTATGCTTTTTTTGTAGACGACATTGGTAATTCTACGCGAATGAAATAACGAAATTAAAAGACACATTTTCGAAGAACGAATGACGAAGTTTTTGTTTTTAGCGCAAGGATCACTCACTATGGTCCAGTCAAAATCGTCTTCCGCGTCATTGTTCCAGTCGCAGAAGCCACCTGCAAAGTTGCAAAATCCAGTGCACGACGTGCCAGACTGCATGTCTATGTCATCAACAGCAATGTATCCACGATATAGACGTGAGGGATCCGTGGAATCCACTGGTAGACCTTCGATAACCACCTGGTAAGTTTTAAGAATTTTTACTTGATTTGTGAAAAAAACAAATATTTGCTAGTAATCTAACACAAAACGCTAAAAGTTATCGAATAACTATCAGCTCTTGGACCAGATCGAATTGTAACACTGTACCGAATGTAATTCAGGATAGGTGTAGAGTATTTGAGTATCCTGCCACATTCCGAGCGTATAATATTGCGCGTGCCATAGTACACGTTCCTCCGCAACTTCCACAACTTCCGGCTCGCAGGATGCGGGAGATGTGACATTTTCTACGGGCAGTTCTTCGGGTTGTTCCTTCTTAAATGAGAACTCGTCAGTTCCAACGTGGAGCAGTACGCGCAATCCCGCGATGCTCAGACCGTCCATTGCGTATTTGAACATCAAGCAAGTACCGGTTACTTCTGTGCTGCCTAACTGAGGACTGTGCAGAAGACCTCCTTGACTCTTGACTTTCAGGTTCTTCAAAGGTATTTGCGATGTCTCCAAAAACGCGTATCTGATTATATTCATATTCAAAATTATCCATTTTACAAATATTAAATGAGAAATGTGTTTAGATGCACAAAACAAAACGAATGACAAAATTTCATCAATAGTTCTTTACCCTCCTTCCATAGTACCACTGGCGTCCATCGATGGTCCACCTAGCCAATTTGTGTTTATTCCGGTACCCAGAGTCCAATCTAAAACGCCGTTACCATTTTGCCACTCGCAAAGCGGCATCGCGGGATTGGGTTCAAAATCGCAGATAGCTTCGTCAATGGTGACCGTTGGAGGTGGTGCAGTAATCGTAGGATATCTTATAAATAACAATGCAGGTATTAATACACGAGAGAACGCTTATGATGTATCGGTTATTGAATTTATAAATTAATTTAATGATTGATTTTATAAATTTTCCGATTGTTCTTACACATCTCTGCAATAAGAATCTCTATTTAAAGTTAATTGTAAATAAGAAAAGAAAAAACCTTTGCGTGGAAGGGTTTCTTTGCGCCAGCGTGGTTGGCTGCGGAAATCTGAGCAATAGAGATCCTTCCGTGGTGAAAGGCGCGGTGCTGCGGGTCGGCAGGATATCCGGCCGACCCGGCCACTGCCTGGGCTCGATCCGCTCCACTTCGTCTAGCGGTTCGCGATCACGATCGACAGAATTAACAGGAGACTGTCCGGAATCGATAGATTCTGGACCGTTGACAGCGTCATTGACTCTGTTGTTCGCAGTACTCCTTATCCAGGGTTCGTATGTCGCGTTGTTGGCACCCACGAGATCGATCTGTTCTCCGAGCATCGCGTTCAAGCGAGCCGGTGGATACCAAGTCATGCTCCATGACAAGGGACACTGCCAGCAACTCAGTAACAAGATCCACCACATGTTCGTGTTCACGTTGATGCACTATTTGAATTTAATCTGTGAAGCACTGATTTAATATCACGAAACTTATACGCGTGAGTGTCATGTGTCGTTTCGTTACTCGATTATCGAAATCCTCAAAATTCATGAACGATAGTTTTAACATCGAGTTCTCTGACGGAATTACTTTTTCCTGTGCGGAAACTAAAGCACGATATAATTCGTAAACTGATCTTGAGCGGTTGATGGCGGCAAGATGTGTTCGGATTCTGTTTGATTCTGCGCTGTCCCAAAAGGTCAGCTCTACTTCCGAGACGATCTAAATATCAAAAATATCTTCTTCTTAAATTTCTCACCCGTTCCGTCTACTAGAGTTTCTTACACTTGAAGTATACGAAAAACAACAGTTTTTTTAAATGGATAACAAACTAAATGAACCATCACGATATTAGATAGTAGAAAGATCAGATAGAAAAAAACTCACGCAAAGACTTTAAAAAACTGCGAGAATAGAATTTTATCATCCAGGCCAGATTCACACATACACAAACTTCAAATATGAATTATCTATTGTAAATTCTCGGTAGTTCGTCTCTTCTCAAACTCAACTCTTCGATTTTCAGAACAATTGATTCGTTTCTCGCACCGTCGCGAGGAAATGTGTTCGGATGGCAATTATGCAGTGTGATATCTGCCTACTAACAAGATGCGAACTGTACGGTTTTCCAGGATCACGGTATCAAAAAAAAAACCAAATACAGTGCGTCCACGCTGTTCCGGCTTCAGCTTCCGGTCGTTACGCTTCTTCCTGTGTGTTCGGGGGGATCTGTTCGTTCGACAGCAACCCGTCGAACAATGAGATTCCATCGAGGCAGAGTGCCGTAATACCGAGATTAAAATCTATTTCCACACATTAGCGGTAAATCGGTTTTGCGTATCGAGACAACGAACATATAGATGTCACATATATAAGCGCATGTATAATGTGTTTTTTTTTTCAAGTGGTTTATATAATTCAATTTTCTTTCTATGATTATTACACAATTAGAATACATGATACTATTATTCACAATACGTTACAAAATATGAGAGACTATTTCTAATTTGATCATATATATAAATCAATTTGCATAAAAACATAAACGCGAGATCGTGGTAATAATATAATATAATTTAAGTTGTATAGTCTTCTCTCTGTTACGCGATCATCATACAAGAAACGTGTTAACTTTGTTTAAAAATTAGTTTTTATAAAATATATAATATAGAGAGAAAAAATCAAGATACAAATAACATAATACTATAAATAAATAATATAAATAATAATACTATAAATAAAGATAACATGTCAATTTAATTAAAGAAGTTTAATTTTCTCTCTCTCTCTCTCTTGCTAACATTTAATGAAAATTTCTTTTAAACGTGTCATAAGAAGAGCACTTTTTTTTCTGAGAATCTATTCTAGTCATTCTATTAAAATCATTTAACGTGCAACTTTACACGGAAACAAATTCCTATTATACAATGCCATTTTCTATTCACTTCCTATTTCTTAAGAGATTGCTCGTAAATCGAATTATTATTGTGATTAAAATCCTTATTATTTAGATTCAGAAATTTTAAGAAAATTTCTGATTTAAAGTTCTCGCGTTCCCGTTCGGCAACGTTAATTCTACGTCCGAGGTTCAAGTAGACGCGGATGATGTAAGGAGCAAGAAAGGGGCAAAGCACAAGCTGATCGGTGCGAGGTCGAAGCGTTATCTGCTTTCTCATCATCTTCGATATTAGATTAACGACAATTGCTGAGACTCGGTGCGGCAAAGGTTCCGGCGGACAGTTGTGCACTAATCTCGTAATTTCCGCTAAGCTCTAAAAAATAAAGCTATTGTCATTTTAGTTGACATTAAAACAATATTTGTTTTTTTTAAGATATTTTTTACATAAATATAAAAATTTTCTTAAAAGAATTTTTTTTACACACAATACGGTGTATTTCATACTTCGACTATTTTTTTGTAATTAATCTGATTTAACGTAATTTACCGTAGCCGGAAATGGGAGTTTCTTCGTAATCATTTCGTAAAGTATGACACCCATGCTCCATATATCGCATTTAAGTTCATACGGCTGCAGAGCCAGCACTTCCGGAGCCATGTAATAGTAAGATCCCGCGTGAGAAGTTATCGAATCTCTAAGCAAAAATAAGAAAAAAAAAACATCAAATTTTATATTCATCAAATGCAAACCGTACACACGCGCACTCTTGTCGATACATATGTACGTACTCTACGATATTCTTCGAAAGACCAAAATCGCCGATTTTAACGATATCTCCGCGACTGCCAGTCAACATGATATTTTCCGGTTTCAAATCCCGGTGAAGAATTTTGTTCGAATGAATATGATGCACTCCCAGTGTAATTTGCGAAAACAAATAGAGCGCGTCCTTTGACCAAAAAAAAAAAAAAAAAGAATTACCTCTTCCTTAAGGGGCATTTTTCGGTTTTCCAACAAATCCTTGAGAGTACACCGAGTCGCGTACTCCATGAGAATGTAGCTGTGATTGTTCTTCTCCCACGCTCCGTAATACATCACTATGTTCGGATGTCTCAATTTTTGCAAGCATAATACCTCTCCTAGTACTCTCTAAAGCGCAAAATTTGTGTAT
The DNA here is from genome assembly GCA_014825475.1 of Pseudomyrmex flavicornis. Classification (NCBI taxonomy): domain Eukaryota; kingdom Metazoa; phylum Arthropoda; class Insecta; order Hymenoptera; family Formicidae; genus Pseudomyrmex; species Pseudomyrmex flavicornis. The sequence goes on from QVNW01000495.1 coordinate 40,798, forward strand.
TGACTTTTATATTGTATTGCTTTTAGATAAAATATCGATACTATGTGTACCTTGTGCGCGTATACCTTGGATGGTGAATATTTCGTCCTTAAATCTTGCGCTTTAATAACAAATGGCTTTAGGTCTTTCTTTCTTCTAACAAAATACACAGTTCTACAAAAAGCAAGTGCACATATTTATTCCGTAGAAGAGATAAAGTATGAGTGAATGTTTATACACACATATTTATATGTACATATACATGTATGTACGTATTATAAATTTTTTAATGACATGTACCCAAACGTTCCCTTGCCGAGGATGCTACTGAATATGTAATCATCGATGCGCACATCCATTTTGCAAAATCTGATTTACACAATAAACAGCGGGTATATAATTTAAAGTATAGAAATATTTTTGTGACAGGCAGCTTCGCTTCTCTTCGAAGGACTGATCAGTTTGTCACGATAGACCATTATATAAACATTCTTCGACGCTCAAAGACATGACTTTGCTTTTGAATTCAAACAGCAACATACACGTGTCCATATCTCGGCGTGGAGCACACGTGTGTTGACGTTATTCTGTCAATTTCAGATGCGAGAAGTGTCAAGGTAATAAATTTTACACATGAATACTACAACATACTTAAAGCTCGGCGAAACCTGAGAGGACAATCTCTGTGGTGTTCTCTTTATTAGCATATTTATATTTCAGGTTAAATTAAATACCGATAATTTAAAAAAATGCAATTACAGATGACACTTTTATTCCTTTCTTTTTTTTTTTTTTTTTACAAATAATGCAATGTAGATTTCTCTAAAGCATTTTGACCTATATATACTATATCGAGGAAAAACATCACGATTATCAAACAATATAGATTCTGCCTACAACAAATTGCATGCTTAATTTTTTTTTTTCATGGTAATAAATGTCGAGGAGTGTAAACGGAGGAGTGTACTATTAATGTGAGATATTAGCGGTTATTAAAATTAACGCGGTAAAATTTGCTTTCAACATTTCGGAATGATAAAAATTATTTTGGCATTTTGTAATAACACAAAAAAATATCCCACAACGAAGAAAAAAAAATATATATATATATATGAATATATATATATATATTTTTTTATATAATTCTAGCTACTGTGTTAACAAAGCGTCTAAGGATTATAAATGTACGTATTCGTGAAAAATCCCATACGTATGCTATATGGTCGTGTTGTTCTTGAGAGAGACACAGAGAGAAAGAAAAGAAAAACAAAGGAAATAGAGATTATTGCAACATTTACTCGCGGATAAGAAAGCAAATCACCTTATGCCCTAGCACATTACGGGATTAGATGATACTGCAATATATAAATGTATATATTTTTACTCTGATATCTTTTGAACTTTGTCGTTAACCGACCGCATTTCAAGAATTGTTAATAGAACTGTTAGACTCTATCGTATTGGCGTTATCACTTCCGGCAGACGTGGTCACACGTGATTGCTTCAAACTATCCAAGTATTCTTGTTGCGACGTCGCCAACACTTGTGAAAGTATGTGACTATCTTCCCAATCCGTCAGACCTGTATACACATAGAAAAGCCAAAACTTTACAAAGATCTCAAATCACTATCAAAATGTCAAGAGATAAGAGATCACTAACAAACACTTTAGTTTTTATCGCAATATCTTCACAGAAAAAAATCAAACCTACAAATATTTGATATCCAAATGTAATTGGAACTATTTTTTTTAATCAAAAAAATAAATTATACAACACTTGGAATAAAAATATTTAAGGATTCTCTTACCGAACACTTCAGGAGGAAGGCGATTAAACAATGAAATATCAGGAGACGCGTGTGCCTCTTTACTGCTTCCTGGCACAGGTTCTTGTTGCATTGTTTTTAAGTCACAATCAACGGGATGGGATCCTTGAGGCGACTGATGTTGCGGCGATCTCTTGTTATATCGTATCGCGTCGCTGACCTAATAATAATCGCAGTGAATACATTTTTAAAACATTTTAAACTCTCTCTGCCGTAGCATGAAACAATAGTCAGTACGAAACAAACCTTCGGAGAATTGCGTAAATTATCCTGGCTAGTTTGTGTCGTGGTGGGAGAAGAGGTATGGCTACGCTGCTGTCCGCGACCTCCATGTGAATGAAAGTGTGAATGATTATGTTGCGCGCTCGTAACTGTGCTCGTACTGCTACTACTGGCTGATCGCTTGATTCAAAAGTTGCGTCTGAGTTGTTTTTGTTTCTAACAAAATAACTGGCATTGACAATGAATTTATGTTTTTACTTACTGCTTTGCGCATTTCGTTATCGCGTAACCACTGCAAATAACTCTCTCGTGCCACTTGTTCCTCGATAGCTTCGTTAGTCGCTTCCCAGTCCGTAGCCTTTATCTTATCCTCCAGCATTGTCTTTTACAAGATAGTTATAGAAAAGATAGTCTTAGAAAAATATGTCTCAAATTGTAAAGTAAAATAGCTTAGTGTTTGTGATCATCACCTGTTCAATATGTAACTCCTCACTCTGACGTACCGCGTCAGATATCAGGGCGCGATCAGCAGCACCAGGATTATACGACGGTAAACCAAGCCCAACGCCTATAGTAGCTTTGTACGGATCGACTATGCTGTTGTAATGACTGCCACGCTGATAAGACAATCTGATCGGTTCGTTATCACTTTCCACCATAGTATGGAAGATATTGATAGGTTCTGTGTAAGAAAAAAAAAAAATCCATGATCCATACATGCATGCAATAATACAATATCTTGTATCGTTAATAGAAAACAACGTACCAGTGCTATAACAGTACAATTGGATGGTACGATTGTACATTTCTGACATAGCTTGCATTTCTATATGATTTCCATGAACATATTCTTGCCTTTTTCTGTCTACATAGGTGCTAAAGTCCTCTGCTACAAAATGTGAGAAAAACTCCTGATTGGAAGCCTGAAGGAACAATCGTAAATCCCAGTCAAAATATGTGTGTTACACGTTTTATTTTCTCGCTCGAATAACAACACTCACGATATAATCCATACAGTGCTTTCGTACAATTCCGTGCATTTCTTGGTCACCGTAAACTTGATCAGCTACTGCTCTAAACAAGCAAGCTCCGTCCTCCGCCATCTTTTTTAACACGAGACCCTTTTTCCGTATGCGTTTCTCGAACCACCTGTCTCTCTGCATTGTTAAAAATACAAAATAAAACACACAAAATTGTCTTTACATGAACGTTGAATTCAAAACTATACCGACTTCTTGCCATTCCGCTAATGTAAGATTATTTTCACTGCGTCCCATATATTCATCTCCACTATTATAACCATTTGCTAATTCATGCTCCAAATTCGAAGCGTTTCCAACAATACTCATTCGTCCATTAACATTGTTATCTGTACCTGAATAAATTGAATTTAGATACTTTATATCTTTTGTTTCACATTGATTGTGTGTTATCTTAATAATTCAGATACCAAGGGAAATACCTTGTGGACCATTGCAAGAAGCAGCTGGTGGTGTAGCTTGCCTCTCACGTTCCCTTTCTCTTTCTCTTTCTCTGCCTCTGTCTCTTTCTCGCTCACGTTTTGCACGTGTAGATCTAATACAGCTATAAGAGAGATTAGTAGATTTCTGATTAAAGTAATAGATTTTTTATGTCTTTCACATGTTTGATTTCACTTAAAGTATGTTGTAAGATTAAATATTGTAAATAAATACATATCGCAATGTAATTTTATACATTTTGTTATATATAATTTTTTTAAATAAGTTTTTTGTAGCCTTTTAATTACCGGTGAGGACTAACTCTTTGTCGGTGACGTTTACCATGACTTGGACCACTTCCATCTTCAAAATGTTTGTCCTCACGACGGTCAACATTTGCCTGTAAACAAAAGCATTTATATATTATAATTATATGTGCATCTTCCTGCAAAGTTTTTTACCTGAGTATTTAATTAATTTAATAATTTAATAATTAATTTAAACAGAACTTTTTTATTGACATTATCAGTTATCACAGTGTCAGACATTATTTGAGAAAGTTCATGTTATTACATGCAAAATCGATATAAACAATATCAAGGCTATTCAAAACAAAGAATATACCATACCTCATACGAGTTGCCAGCTAAAACTAAAGAGCCAGATCCATGGTCGGTTTGAACTCCGTGTAAATCAACAGCAAATCCGCTGGCATTGCGTACCTAGTCAGCCAGAGTCGACAAAACTTCTGTGTTAAAATCAGTTCCTTAAGTAGCGAGAGGAGAGAGAGAGCAAATCGCCTTCCGCCTCACCTGATAAGGGCTGTTCGGCAGGGCGATGCCGCCTGGATTATGCTCGTTCTGTACCACACCGTGATGAACATCGACTTCGGGACCCGCGCCACCTTCGCGCGTCCTGTCCTTCGGCGTGCCCCTGTCCTTCTTCTTCGACAATATCGTCATGATCTCACGCGATCAATTCCCCTCTCTCTCTCTTTCTGTCTCTCGATTCTGTTGTTACTTATCCGATTCGGATTCGCAAATCCGGATTTTACCAGTTGGTTCGCGGACAGAGCACGCTGCCAAAGTAAGCTCCCCAACAAAGCGAGTTGTTTCCCGCTACCGATCTCACCGCACGCACACCTATTTGTTATTTTTCACGACACAGACTGGACTGCTCGAGTTCCAATCACGGCCGCACTCCGTTCCGAATCCTTGTCCTGGCTCCCTCGGCTCCTTGGTTGCGTCACGCTCGTTATGAAAACCAGCTAGAAACTTCGGTCAGGATGACGTCGTATTTGCGACCACCGCGCAACATGTCCGAGCGAAAGCGACACGACGTCGTCGATCGTTGCTACACTCAGAATGTTTTGTCAGGCGGCCATATTGCTCTCTCCGTGTTTGCTGCTATCGCAGCTTCGTTTACAGGGGAATGCACGATCTATAGAAAGGACACTGCGGCGCGACGCACAAAATCCACTATTTACAACCAATGTAGCAGAGCGACTCCGCGTGCCAGCCTTTCAGTATTACGTAATTCATACTCGGTGTTCGCAAAAAAATTCTCGCATGTGTGTTCCAAATAATAAACATATGCGAGAGCTATCGATCATGACGTGTTCGCGCGACACAAAGGCAGTCTACGCGTTCTTTTCATTGGACGCTCGTGACTGGCTGACATATGTTTTTTTTTTTTTTTTTGTTCATATGCTACGTGTCCCGCGCAAATCTATTTGTGAATAAGTCCTAATACTTGTATAGAACTACTCACACATGTGCAAAGTTTCCGAATTTTTCAGGTTTCGGGAACACATGATGACGAACATGTGATTTTGTTTACCTGTCTTTTTCATTGTCAAACAAAATACAATTGTGTTTTGATTGTACTTGGAAAACCTCGAAGACACCACGAGAAACAGACAAAATGCTTCGCGGATACGAGAACGTGAGATTTATCTCGGACAAGCAAATGGTGGTTCTCGATATTGGAAGTGCATACACAAAGTAAGCATTGGTAACAAAGGGGTTGCTACTTTTATTTCGATAAAATATGAAATAAAAATAATTTATTCATTAAAACACATAGGTTTGGCTACGCGGGTGAAGTATCCCCACGTGGTATCATACGAACGGAAGTGAGATGTCCAGAATCAAAGCAGATACGCAGAATCATTGACTACAAGGATCTTGACGATTTGTATCAACTTCTTGTGGAATTTCTTCATCTATTGTTTTTCAAGTAATTTCGTGTTTCTGTACTTTTCTTGTGATATGTTGCACAGTCTTGTACAAATCTTCAAATCTTGTATTAGATATGTTGTCATAAGTCCGAAAGATGCAAGAATACTGCTTTTGGAATCTCCATTGGCAGTGACGTCATTCAGGGATACTCTTGCAAAAGTGATGTTCAGACACTTCGAAGTTGGTTCTATGTTGTTTCTGCCAAGTCATTTAGCGACGATCAGTACTCTTGGTATTGATACAGCTTTGGTATTAGATGTGGGATATCAAGAAGCAACTTTAATTCCAATCTTTGAAGGAATACCAATACTTAAAGCTTGGCAAGCGTTGCCCTTAGCTGGACAGATGGTGCACGAGTGAGTTTCACATTTCTTTTTATATGTTTGTATCTTTTTTTACATATAATGATAAATAATTTTTATCATTTTGCAGAAACTTGAAAAAGTACTTCAACAACATATCAAAGGACATAGATTTGTCTGAGAAAGTGCTGGAAGACATCAAAGTAAGAACATGTTTTGTAACTACATTGGAAAGATCTACAAAACTAGGAACAAAAGATGCTCCCACTCATCCTCCTGATGTTATGTATCTTGGTGTTAAGAGATTTCTGATACCAGGAAAGATAAGGGAAAAAGCATTTGAAATATTATGGGAAAGAGATAATGATAATCTCTCTTTATCAACTATGATACTGGATGCTATTGTCAAGGTAATATACAGACAATATTTTTATTAAAAAGTAACAAAATCGTATTTCTTATCTAATGTTTGCGAATTCTTTGTCAGTGCCCATTGGACACAAGGCGAGTGTTGGCCGAAAATATAATACTCGTTGGGGGAACTACCATGACTAAGGGTTTTGCAAGCCGTTTAAAATCGGAGTTACTGGAATTGGTCAAAAGTGATTTGTATAATGAAAAGTTGAAAGTGCAATCGTTTAAATTTCATACAACACCTAGCAAACCGAATTACACAGTATGGCTAGGCGGTGCTATTTTTGGTACGACAGATTTATCAATGCGATGCGTAACAAAGGAAATATATTTAAAAACAAATCGAGTTCCCGACTGGTCCAATCTAATAGATAATCAGAAGGATGAATTTTACGAGTTATAAACGATTTAATGTTTTGAGATGATGTATAGAAATTAAATAGGTAAATAAATTTATATTTATTCATTGTATAATTGTAATTATGTGTTTGTAAATAATTACAGAGTTGTGAGTAACGTTAGTTTTTCATTGAGCTGCAATTGGGTTTTTATCAATTGAGATAACGCTACGACCATCAAAAGATCCTTAACGTTACTATTGAACATGTTGTCAAATTGATCACTAGTCATTTTCGGCACGGAGTGCACCATGTCCAAAAGAGCTCTGCCTACCTAAAAAAGGTGGAAGCATTTTGTATTTATGTACATATTAATAAAATAACAATTTTTTTAAAAAAAAGCAGCCACTCTATAGTTACTTGATTATCTGGCACTTGTTTTCCTGCTAGAACATCATCAACATATGCAAGCACTTGTTCCAACATTGAAGAAAGTTTGAAACAAGCAGATTTCATTCCAGATGCTTGTATGTGAGATTGATACTGTGTTTTGGAACATAATTGCAATCCTACAACTTCTGGCTCATAGCATGTAATCTGTAACAAAACATCAATTTAAAATATATTTTTACAAGTTTATTGCAAATATTATACATTGATGTAGAAAAACTTGACAAACCTGAACTTTTACTGGAGTAAACATAGAACCTTGCTTGCCATTAGGTACTCCTAGTGGAACACACACATAAGCTTTAATTGCCATTCTTGTGGTATTTGCCAATGTAGTATCAACAGTCAAGTGCACTGGATTGTTACATTCTCTCACATAATATTCATGAATAACAGAGGAATGTGTAGTGACCTAAACCATGTTGCTGTTTAGTTATGATGATAGTATTTAGAAGACAAATGTATACAGAAGACAAATTATGATCAACCTCATTGCCAGTAGCCCACCAGCCGACTATGTTCTCTTGTGCATTAACTCGGTGATTCAAATCATACAAATCCATTCCGTAAGTCAAATCTGCTTCCACTTGACTTTCGGATTCTTTGTGTGGCACGCAAAAGCAATTAGTTACTTCAACAATTCCTTTATCCAAAGTACCTGAAATAACGAGACGAGTGTTAAAATTGTCAACTTGTCCAATATACAAAGAGAATATACATTACCTAATAAAGTGCCAACAACACGCAGCGATTCTGCTTTTCGTCTCTCATAGGCGTCCACAACTTGAAACAACACTACAGGATGCACTTTAACGATGAGATTAAGCGCCATGTTTAATATACACACTTTGAAATTTCCGAGAATATGCTCCAATATTCTTTTCAACAAAAACTTGTCAAGAACCTGTCAGGAATCTGCGCCAACGTGGGTAAAGTAATTGGGAGTAAGTCAAAATGAGAGCCGTACCTGCCGAAACATAGGTTTGTACTTTTTAGTTGAACTTCAACAGAACAAACCAAACTGCTTTATTGCAATCAAACGTGATTGGCTCTTATTTTCATATAGACTGAACGCGGCCGTCTTCCCACTCCAATTGATAGACAGAAACAGAGATAGATGGTCTCTAGCATCTCTGTCTTTTTCTAAAGATTGATTCATTTCTCTATCCACATGCGCAGTCTATGGTTTTGCACCTAAAGCCGTACGGCAAGTGAAATATGTATGACATAACAAAACGGATATTAATGAGACTCATGTGGACTCATGTCATTCATGTGTATTCATGAGAATGTAGTAGTAGTGCCGTTAGGTTAGAATCATGAAGAGGATGATTAATCAAAATTCAAAGCTATTAGAAGAGGTTGTTTAGAAAATTACATAGTTCCCCGCTATCGCAATTGATTTCACGTACGCGTAGTTATGATGATATAATGGAAGTTTATATGATTGTATTTTAGGTTAGTCTGGACTCCGAAGATTGACTCAAGGAACCACTCGGAGTTGACAATTGTTTATTTATTATACACATGTTACATACTGCAATAATCAGACAACGCATAATATGACGCTTTTCTGGAAATTATTGATCAATTCCGCTGTCGTGCGAAAACCAGGATACGGCAATATTGGTGTATATATGTCACAAAAGTATTTGATTCCTCTATGTCTGACGAGGCAAACTACAAAAGCGTCTAAGGAAGGTCGTATGTTTATTGGATTGAGACGTTACACAACCAATGCTATTAGAACTGACACTTCGTCAACGCAGATTGTGCATTCTGTCAAAGTGAAAAAGAGCTCTGAATTGAAGAACTTGATTTTACTCGCCGTACCTGAAAAATGGACTCTAATAAAAGCTATTGCATTCTTGCTTGTGTCATCCAGCGTCACGATGGCAGTCCCTTTTTGTCTCGGCAAAGTGATAGATGTTGTCAATACTATGGAAAAGACAAATATGAAAGAAAACCTTAATCGACTAACTATTGCTCTGCTTATAGTATTTGTCATAGGAGGTCTGAGCAATTTCAGCAGAGTTTATTTAATGTCTACCGCAGGACACAGAATCACACAGTCTCTGAGGAAAAAGGCATATACTGCTATTCTTCAACAGGAGACAGCGATGTTTGATAAAGAAAGTACAGGAGAACTAGTAGGAAGATTAAGTGGTTAGTAAATCTTTTACATCTTTCGTTAAATTTAGTATATTAAAATATATACATGTATGAATGTGTCATGCTCAAACTTTCCTTTATTTTAATTTCTCTTGATTTGTTTTAGGAGATACACAACTCATCAGTTCTGCTGTTACATCCAACATATCAGACGGCTTACGTTCTGCTATTATGGCCGTCACGGGTGTGTCAATGATGTTTTATGTGTCGCCGTCCCTTGCTCTGTTGGGTTTAGCTGTAGTACCGCCCGTTGCAATCGTCGCTGTTATGTGGGGACGTGTCTTGAGAAGAATTTCCAAGGATCTGCAAAGCAGTTTTGCGGTGCTTAATTCGACGGCGGAAGAGAAAATCAGCAATATTAGAACTGTTAAAGCGTTCGCGCAGGAAAAACGTGAAATAGATAGATACAGCGACAAGCTGCAGGATGTTCTCAAAATGTGTTACAAAGAGAGTTTGTACAGAGGAATGTTCTTCGGCATGACCGGCTTCTCCGGCAACGCAATCGTTCTTTCGGTTCTTTACAACGGAGTGTTCATGGTTTCCAACTCCAGTATAACAATCGGAAGTTTAAGCGCCTTTCTGTTATACGCAGGATATGTGGGAGTGTCTCTGAACGGACTGTCTTCAGCTTATAGCGAATTAAATAAAGCTCTAGGTGCGAATGCTCGCCTGTTCGAGCTTATTAATCGACAACCGCTCATTCCTATTGATGGCGGGCAAATTTTAGAAAAGGAATTGTCGGGAAACGTAACGTTCCAAAATGTTTTCTTCGCCTATCCAACGCGAGAAACGGTGGCCGTGTTGAAGGGATTTGATGTGAATATAGAAAAATGTTCCATGACAGCCATAGTCGGTTCCTCGGGCTCTGGCAAATCCACGATAGCGTCGCTTTTGTTAAGGTTGTACGATCCTATCGAAGGATCGATACTTCTAGATAATCACGATCTCCGTTTACTCGATCCTACGTGGGTAAAATCACAAATTGGCATAGTTTCTCAAGAACCAGTTCTCTTCAGCGGGTCAATAAGAGAAAATATACTGTACGGAGTGGAATCCGCGACGGATTCCGACGTGGAGGAAGCCGCACGACTAGCACATGTGTTGGAGTTTACGGAAAAAATGACTGACGGATTAGACACGATAGTGGGAGAAAGAGGCATTACACTCAGCGGCGGACAACGCCAGAGAGTTGCCATTGCTAGGGCGTTAATAAAGGTAACTTATCAAGCGGATTAAGAAACTGTTGAACAATAAGTAACATGTGATATCCTTTACTTTTTTTCTTTCTAGAAACCGAAAATTTTAATATTGGATGAAGCGACCAGTGCCTTGGATGCGGAGAGCGAGTATTTTGTACAAAAAGCTTTGGAACACGCTATTCGCGGGAGAACTGTAATAACGATTGCGCACAGACTCAGTACAATAAAGAACGCCAATAAAATCGTGGTGCTCGACGGTGGAAAAGTAGCGGAAACCGGCACTTACGACGAGCTGATGAATTTGGAGCACGGTCATTTCAAAAAATTAGTGAAACATCAAGCTTTTATGTAGAACAAATTTACAGAATGTTGTCGTATACAAATGAACAATTGTACAATTATTTGTCGACTCGCAATTGTACATATATGTACATATGTATCATATAAATATATTTATATGTATATTTTAAATATATAAATATCAAAAAATTGAAAAACTCGACAAAAATTCTTTTGCGGGGTTGTATCTGAACTGGAAATAAAAATAGAAGAGAGTGCGAGATGCGTGTGTATATATATATATCTATAGTGTGTATACATATATATACATACTAGATATATTTTTTGTTTACATACCAAGTGCTGTACGTTTATTACTTTTATAGAAAGATACGTAACATTTTCGTGGATATAGTTACAGACGGCGAGGTATTTATGGATACAAACTATTATATCGTAGCAGCAATGTGATATCGATCTTATTTTTGTTTTTCTTATTTTTTTATATACACAAATGTATATATATGTATATATAACACAAGGTCAGGTACGTACTACGAATAAAACATGTATTGACAATTCTTTTTATATATATTTTCTTATAAAATAATGTACAAGCTATATTGAAATATCCACATTCGTGTGTGTATGATTTGTTACTAAGTCTATATTTTTTATATATTTTTTTTTTAATCCTTAAATTAATATATCCCATTCCTACAATATATTTATCTAATAACGTTTTTTTTTTTCCATAGATTCGCATCGAATCCGAATGAGCTCGAAAACACTTTGTGCAAATACGAATAAAGCGGTTTGAAACGATCTTAACAGATCTCTTACCACGTGTCGATCAATAAGAATAAATGTTAATAATTTGCGATGGAAGCTGCTTCGGGGATTTTTCGTTCTGTAGTCAGAATCTGTAGACAATTTTTAATGTTGAACCAGTTTTTGTTCATGTTTTTTTGTTTTTTTTTGTTTTTTTGTTTTTTTTTAGCGCACATCAAACATAATATACGAGAAAGAGAATAATATTATATCCTTGATCACAAAAAAGCTAATCACACTTACTTAAAATATCTTCCTACACTTTTCTCTTCTGTTTTATTTATGTGTAATAATTATCATTGTAAAGAAATACGATTTTGACGACAAAGAAACTATGAAACAAAAAAAGTCTTGCAATAATTTCAATTGTAGATGATACGTATGTGTGCCCGTCAATATACATGTATACGTCAATCTTTAATCAAACAAAATTTCAATCGACGACTTTTCGAAGCAACATTGTTCCAACATCTCTTCGAGATGTTGTCACATGTAAACAGTTTTCTTCAATGTGCATCCGATAAATTCTCAAACACTTGGTATCGTACTAAATAAAATAAAACCTTGCTATCAGATGAGTCCGAGATTTATATAACAGAAACTTAGCATAAGGCTGTGAATATGAACGAAAATTTATCTCCTCTTTGTTTTTCCAGTTACGAGAAGTTTCTATGATCTCGGATCTCTATACCATTTCATACGTTATTATTTCGAAAACATAATTATCAGATATAAGTGTCCGATATGCAATATACACAGTTAGTAGTTATAGGCACAACCTTATTCTAAGCAAGTATCTATGGTATATTTCGTATAAATATCCATATTGAAATGCTTACCAAATTTGGCTTCTATACACAAGGTGATATTTCGGTATTACAATTGTTTTAGGGAAAGGGAGAATTTTCTCTTGTAGTAGGCAGTGTTCTTTTTTTTTCTTTCTTTCTTTCTTCAAAGAGTTAGAAAATTGAACATTCATTTGAACAAATCCCTTTATACAGACGTAGATGTAGCGAATTTTACTTAGGCTAACGAAAATTGTCACAGCGTTGAAAATTTTGAAACGAGAGACTGTTAATTTCATCGAACTTAAATTTCATTAATTAATCTCTCATTGAGTGTGGAGAAATTAATATTCATACCGCGTTTTTGGTTTTTTCTTTTTTTTTTTTTTTTTTTTGGTTTTTGATATTTATGTGCTGCCTGTTTTGACATCTTCAAAATAGATATCAAATATAAGCCAGAAATTGAGAAAGGGAGAGACATGCAACATCACCACACATCACTTGATTAGATAAGTCAAGATTAACTCTTCGGCAAATCCTCCGTCGTTTCCTGTTCCATTGATTCGTCCTGCGTCGACAACGGCTCCTCCTCTTCGACCTCCATCAATTCCATTTGGTCTTGCTCCTTTCGGCACTCTATTACAGAAGACTGATTCTCTTTTATACACGTTGTCGCCTGATTGCTTTGCATAGTTTCTAAATTATCATCTTGAACGTCCAATTTGTCATCTTTCGGAGATGAACAATTGCCATTATCGAGATTCTCTGCCATCTCGACATTAGACGTGACAAGATCGAGTTTTTCTATTACAGACATTACTTCTTTGGGTTTCTCTACGACGCTCATCGGTTCCGAATCCATAGATTCCACCAGATCCGTCTTATCATTGGAAATTTCTGTCATCTTCAAGTTGTCCGAATTGATTTCGGGATCTCGCACTTCTTGTCTATTATCGTTACTGGAAGATACAAGTCTGAGAATCTCGGAAGCTTTATCTGTTCCTTCTGCATTCTCAGTGTTTTGGTTTACAGACTGATCGTGTACGTAACTCTCTTTGGAAGAGACGGGCTCTTCCTTAGTGAACGTGTCGATCTTTTCAGGTTTAAATAAAGCTTCATTATTGGATACAATAACCGCGGTTGCACCATCGATGTTCGATGTAATTGTACTATCTTTCTTCGTGAGAGACTGAGAATCCACACATACTGCTGTTTTCGTATCCTCATCGCTCTTAGAGTGCAAATTCTCTTCACTTATCTCTTTGAGAATCGATCCTGTCTCCTCCTCCGATTTCTCCGAAATTCTTTCCTCGGCAACACTTGGGACGTTATTCGCCAAAGTGTCGGATCTCATCTCAACATCCGTTTGTAACAAACTCTCATTCAATCTACTCTCATCGCGAGACATCTCGTCCGAGTGAATGTATTCGGAGTTCGTCTTGGTCGATGTGCCTTCCTCGCTCTTCACGGAATGTCCAATTCCTTCTTCCAGATTGTCTGCCGTTGATGAGTCTGATGATTTCTCGTCGGACTTGTCCAAGCACTTGTCGCCATCGTCGCTTTCGTAACGTTTTGCTTGAAAAGCAGCCTGTAACTTACGCGTGGTGTCTGTTGTCAGTGGTATCACCGTCGCTACTACTGTTACCGTCGTAGTCGATGCTGATGTTGAAGTTGCCGATGGTGTCGTCGTTGTGGCTGTCGTTGTGGTCATAGCTGTTGTCGCGACGGTCGCCAGCTTTGTTGCTTCGACATCCTCGTTTTCCAGCTCTAAATTGTTTTGTGAATTAGTGTTGTCGTTTATAATCGTCTCGGTTACATTGGTATTACCAACGGAAGTGTCGCTGGAAACGGTTGCAACAGACTGTGTCGGCAGACTGTGCACTACCAAACCAGCGGGTACGGTCGATACTGGCTCATGTGTCTGCGAAGCTAAATGCGATATCGTGGAAAAGTCTGAAGCAGCGGAGGCGTAACTAGGTGTAGCAATCTCTGTTCTGGAGACAGCTTGTTCCAACTTCTCTCGACTATTCTCATCTGCGCTGAATACGTTTTTAGCCAGAGGAGAACCCGCGGTAGGCATCACACTGCTGTGAAGCAGCGGTGGTTCATTTTCTACAGTGTGTACACTGATAGTGACAGTGGAATTGCAATCCTTCTCCCAGTATTCCATTTCAACATCCTGAGAGGTCTGTTGCACCGGCTGTGAGGTCTGTGACGGCTGGGACAGTGCTTGCGTTGCCAATGACTGTGACTGCGAAGGTGACGGTGACGGTGGTGGCGGTGGCGGCTGCTGCTGAGTGATCGAGGCGGTGTCTTCTTCGACGGATCCGTTCATCATGCCGTCGCCGGTTTCACCGCGTCTCGCTATAGGTCCGGGTTCCCGCGTCGAGACTACCAGAATGTTCTTCTCGATGGCGCGCATAAACTTGTCGACGCGATTGTACTCCTTACGCGGAGCGGTCAGCAACTCGCATATCCGTTGCACTGTGAACGGCGCGTTGGCGAACGACTCCAATCTCTCGAGAAGATTACTCTTCATTGTGTCGTAGTTGAAGTGCTCGACGTTCGGACAGGGCGCGAGTTCCAGAGTAGGGCAGTTCTCGTAAAAATCCGTCATCACGCGAGTGAGCTTTTCCCGGAACAGCGTCTTGATCAACGACCACTGGTACACGGGATCGCCCGTTTTCGCGACCCAGCACAGATAGTCCTCCAGCTCCTGCGGTATCACCGTCGGACGCATCTTCTGGAACTCGTCGAGCGCTTGCAACACCTCCTCCAAATTATCCATCTTCTGCAACCGCCACCGCACAACCTCCGCCAACCGATTTACCTCGCGTTTTCGCCCAACTGTTTCGATTGTCTATGTTACCTGATACGTAGCGTAATTTCAAGAAATTCCAAGAAAAGAGTTTTACGTCACGAAAAACAACCAAAGGACCAAAAACGTAAACTAGCAAACACGCCGGCCACAAAACAGCAACAATGAGAACGACAGGAGGGAGAATCGCAATGTTGCCAACTGACAAGTTTGTCAATTTTCGACGGTTGGTCCGGTTTTTTATTGGCTGGTGAGTCATTAAATTCTATCCATTAATGGTTCAATTTTCAACGAATCGCAATTGACACTATGAAATAAATTGGATTGGTCGGTTTGGCGCAGCGTCAAACGCGCAAGCGCCAATTCTGCGTTACATGTATATATGTAATACGTGTGCACATTATGTGGTATGTGTGTTGCGACCGCCAATTGTACGAGGAAAACTCGGTAAAACTCGTGTGCGCAAGGAAGAATGCATCGTGCGCCGAACGCGAATTTTTTCAGTCTAACTAATAACACATAGAATAGTTGTGAAGAATATATATTCGAAGTTCTGGATGTTCAACTGGACGTAAAACTCGCGTATCGGAACTTCAGCTTTAAACAACGTAAAATGGCCGCAGTATACTGTTTTTATCAAACGTTTTGATTAAAACTTGGCCAGTTCGTTTTTATACGCGTACTCGCACGCATGGTTTTCTTTGTCATTGTCTGTTAGTTCGATTAATTGTTAACTATTAGCCGCTGATCAATTGCAATCATCATGTCATCACAGGTGAGAATGATATATGGATTACTAATTTTGCATCTTTGCGTTATCATGTATATCTATTCGCTCAGAATTCGATCAGGTAATCTTATGTTAAAGAGATGAAGAAACAATCGGTGTAATGTTGGCTTTATTCATATACATTTGTGCGTTGAATTTTCAGAAAACGATTAAACTTTCGGAGCAAGAAATTAATTACCGGAAAAAACATTTTCATGGTAAGTGAAGAAAAAAAACATAGATACTTTACTATGTAATTTTTTTATGTTACAGTGTTTTTTAGAATTGAAATAACAAGTAATGTCAGTGTGTCTTAGTAAATCAAGTGTATTAAATAATATATCTGTGTAACAAATAAATTGTTTTTATATAAAAAGTTTTAGTTTAAGATATTACATCTTGTATATATGTTGTACTTTTAGAAATTAGAATTGCTAAAACAAGATTATTAATATGCACTTCCTGTGGCAATGAATTAAAAGTTGAAGTGGATCGAGTTTTTTCTCATCCACTTATGGGAATATTGCAGTGCAAGGTAAAATTATATGATATGTGATTTTTTTAAATTGTGTCATATGTATTTAAAGATTGTGGATTGTAATAAAGTATATATTTTGAATCTTTTTTGTATGATAGACATGCTGGGATTATTTTAATGAAGTGGATAATAAATCTGAAGGGAAATATTGCTATATATGTGGCCACAATAAAAAATTATATGAATGTGGTGATAAAAATTGTGATTCCTCATTTTGTAAGGTAAATTCAATTGATTTACTTACATGTTTTTATTGAATTGTTATTCTCATTCTTTGATGATATCAGATTCTTGCTGTTGTGTCAATTGTTTGTTTGTTTATGTTTAAAAAGGAATGTGAATCGAGAACTGTTGAATGCGGCAGATGATGATTGGAAATGTTTTATATGTAATCCTAAACCATTTTGGGAGCTGAGAGCTGTGTGTTCTGCTGTAATGGATAGTGCTGTGTAAGTAAAATTTTATAATTGGTTTTGAATCGTGTAATAAATATAATTTTGTTTCTATTTTTATGGCTGTTTTTATTATAATGTGTATGGAATGTAAATATATACGTGTATATCATTTGTTTATGTTATATATTGGAATCCCGGTTTACGCGGAAGTTCGCGACTGTTTCGATTCCGATTGGAAACAGTGTGTAGGTTGGTAGTACATACAAGATTTTTTTTAGAGGTTAGATTGCACTAAAACTCTAGTTTACATCACGTATATTATAAAGTTTCGGTACTTACGCATGCCGCGCACGCGTGTTTGAACTGTGTAAATTGGGGGATTGCGTAAAAAAAGAAATTGGCGTCGGGCCTTAAGTCAGTCACGTAAAATAAACCCGCGTAAAATGAGTTCCGTATAAACCAGGAATCCAGTTGTATGTAATAAAGATAGAAGCTTTTCACTAATTCACTTAGATGTCTAAAAGTCGCATGTGTCAATGAAGTTAGACTCATCACATAGCATGTGCTTTAATGATTGATGCTGTTAGTCCGTTCTGTTCTAATATAATATATTGTTAGAAGAAAACTAGTAGGACGCAAATACATGTAAGAGCAAGACAAGTAAAAGAAAGAGAAGAGCAAAATAAAGTCTATCGCATTTCTCGCTACAGGACTGGCTGACAGATACTAAACTGTTTGATAACAACGATATTAAAGAAGAACGAGAGACATGCATGTGTATACTTCCGTGTCTGGAAAAGAAGATAAATACATATGAGGAATGGATCTTTTGTTTCAGAAAAACTAACAGGAAAAGCAAGATGAATAAACGCACTCTGCCATCACAGAGACTACGATTACAAAAATCTCAAGAGATAAGAAAGACCCTGGCGGTTTTGTGCGACGACGATGATACCGATGATTCGAGTGGAAGTGCATTTGTCGCTACGAGAATGGCGCAGAAAAAAAATAATACAAGCTGTCAAATAAAACGAAAGAGTAGTCCGGTCCTGTCCAAACAATTAGTGGAAGTAGAATCGAGTTCTTCCGATTGTTCAATAATAAGCGAGAAGCTGGCTACTTCGCACAAACAGAGTGAACTTAAGAACGGAAGAGATACGAAATCAAGTAATCGAAAAAAACAGGATTCTAGTTCTTCAGAGGAGGAGACCGCATCGAAATCGACTGTGAGAGATAAAGTCGCGTCTAAGCAGAAACACACAATCAAGTCCCATGTTAGGATCGAAAAAGAGGTGAAAAATAAAATAAATAAACGCAGTTGCACAGAATCTTCAGAAAGTGGGTCTGACAGTGAGGATAATTCCACGAATAAGGTATCAAATGCGCGCAAAAGTCTTCCAAAGAGTACTGTCGATCAAGACAAGAAGAAAGAAATTAAATCTTCTGATAGAAAAACTAAATCCAGAGCGAAGAAAAATGTTGAGTCAACGAGCGAATCTGAGGACGAAGATGTCGAACACAAGAAGAAACAAAGCACTAGTAAAAGTCGCGTCAATGTTCAGAAAGATAAAGAGTCGGATGACAGTTCCGGCAAAGAGTTTCAGAAGGAGAAGCTTCAGAAGGTACGTCGTAATCAATTCTCTTTGAAAAACTCGACGGATTTAGAAGTGGATTACACAAAGACACCAGTAGGAAGCAACACGAATAATACCAATGGGGAATTCTGTGAAAATCTCGATGACGCAAAACAGATTATAATAGAGTGTAAAAAGATGTGCTCGAATTTCAAAATGCATATAGAGGCTTTGGAGCTGCAGTATAAGAATAAGAACGACGAACAGCTTATATTGAAGTCCGTGGAGAAAATGTGTAAATTGAAACAGATAATAGATAGAAAATATACGGATTTGACGAACATTTATCAGTCGTGGAAAGATCCGTCCGCGAAGAAACCGCAGAGAAAGTCCACGCGAGGAAATCTCACGGAAAGCGAGGAATCTTCGAAGGAAACGAATGAAGAACGTACTGCAATTAAGGATAAAGCTCTTATTGCCATAAACGAACAAGAGGAAAATACCAATGTATCCGAATGCGACAGTGATGAGATATTTTCGGCGGACGAAGCGAGATTGTTGCAGAAAAAGCGAGTGGCTCGGAACGAGATGAATACGCCTTCACGTACGGAAGATAAGCCAAACGGCATTGATGCTGAGACCGATAGCGAAGATATATCGTTGACATATAAGGATCGCGACGATGAGACTAACGCAGAGTCGCGAGATGCTGTAGTCACATCGACAGCGTTAGACACTTCAAAAAAAAATAACGTACAATCGGTTGAACAATCAGAAAATGTCGGAAATCAAAATAACAAAGACTGTTCAGCAAATGCAAACACCAAGTCTGACAATAAAAGTACAAAAACTCCCGTCACTGATACTTCCAATAGCGAAGTCGAATTTTCTCCTTTGAAAGGTGGTGTAAAAAGTATAACGTTGCAAAATGGCAAACAAGGTCTTGCAAATGAAGAGATGCACGTTTTTAATACATCGGCGGATATGTTCGAAACATCTTGCGAGATTGCCGAAGATCCAGAAGAGGTGGAAAACATAACAGAAGCACCAGAGAGAAATGATGCGGAAACAGATCGTCAAGACAACAAAGAGTCTCCATCAGAAACATGTAATAAAGAATCTCTACCCGAAATCAATTCTTCGAATAAAGAAGCTGCTTTGCCAAATGAAATTCCAAGTGAAGAAAGCAAAACATCTTCATCTGGTATCAAGAAAAACGAGGAAGATCTGTCGGACAAAACTACTCAACCAGCCAACGAAAAGACTGACAATAATTCAAAAAATACTGATGCATCAAACAGGAAAAAAGTCAATAACGAATCTCTCGACGATCCTGAAGTATTAGCGAAGAAAAATTTGCTAGAATCAGATTCTGATTCGTTGGAAAATGCATTTTCAAATACGGAGATGAATATTGCACCTGAGGATATGATTAAAGACTTTATCGATCAGATCAGGAAGGAAAAAGAAACGAAACGTAAAAACTCCGAGGACGACAACAGCGATACTAGTACGGTAATTTTATCGCTCACTAAAAAACAAATGAGTGCAGCGAAAGAAGTTGATACTGGAGTTACATCTCAAGCTGAGCGAGACAATTCACCGAATAACAAATCTAAGGAATCGGTTTCCTTAGACGAGGATGCCAAGAAGGAACAAGCTGCCAAGAAAGAACTCTTGACAGCCAGTACTGACGAGTCTGAGATCGCCGAATCGTCGTGTGATTCGCAAGAAGTGATTCAGAAGAGCGAATTATCTTCTTCTGCCGAGAATATAAAGGCGAAGAAAGCACTACTGGCTTCTAACAGTGATGAAAACTCTAGCGTCGAACAAGCGTCGGAAACAGAGACACGTGAAACTTCGAAGAAATTGAAACGCACTCACGAGCCCGACAGTGACGCGGAATCGTCGAGTGCTAGAACGAACAAAAAGCGATCCAAATTCGAGAAAAGTTGTTATTACAAAAACAACGATGACGAGAAATTACGAATGTCCTGTGAAGTTCATTTAGAACGGCTGAGCGAGAGAGTGCTTAAACGTTACTCCCGCGCGTTACAAAAATCAAGAGAATATCTGGAACAAAAGGCACTCAAAAGGTATAAAAATCTTTCTCTTAAACCTTTATCTGTCGTCTTACATCGCTTGAAGTAATTTACACAGTTTGATTTTATAAATGTGTGTTAACACAATTATGTATTATAAGATTTAACGACATGATGTGAAGTCACGTTGTAAAGTAAAAAAAAAAAAAAAAAAAAAAAAAATTTCGGCATTTACTAATTAAGACTGATCGAACTTGCAGATTACAGAAATGTTGTAATACAACTGTAGAGCAGTTTTTTGAACATAGACTATTGCTAGCTGTTTAGGTTTTTCTTTTTATCACTCGGGAATGATTAACATGTTGTCTCGCTGTATGACAGTATTGTATATAAGTTTGATACACCGCAAGATTAAACATAGACATTCAGGAGCGCTTTGTGTTTATTGTCTGCGATTGACCTGTTCTATGTATGCAAATGTGAAAGCATATGCCGATGACGAGCAATAATTACAAAGCTACTTACTAAGCTTGTTCGCTCAGTACATTTCGAACTAAAGATTATTTTACATCTTTGTATTATAAAAATTTCTGTAATTTGTTATCAAAAGAGTAGAAGTGAAAAAAAAAAACATTAAAATAGAAAAATGTCTTACTTTAAATGTAGTGTTACACATAAATAGAATTTTATAATATACATTATTGATTGACACATTATGAATTTTTTAATGAACATAATTATACGCAAAATTTAAATTAATTTTCTCGTTACGATAAAGGTTAATCGTTTGTTATGATTGTAATTAAAGTTTAAATGAAATGAAATAAATTGTAATGAAATTTAAATTGAAAATTCTGTGGTTCAAATGTACTGAAAATTAATGAAATTTATTGCGTCAATACATGTGTTATGATTGCGATATATTATACATCTTTCGTTTTTTGTTAAGAACGTCTTTGTAAACTTAATTGTTTTACACATTTTTGCTTCAAGCAAAGAAATTTTTATTTTTCGAACACAATAAATTGTTTGTAGTAAATTCACTGTAGTTATTATCCAAAGTACCTTATTTCCATATTGTCCTTTGCAGTCTTACTAATTTGGCTAAGCTCGAAAAGAAACGCAAGAACAATACGGGAATAGATTCCGACACGTCAACGGATGAAGATGGTGATGCATTATCGACCACAAAAAGCTCAAATAAACAACAAACAGAAAAAGAAACATCTAAGGAAGAGTCTTTGATGGATCATTTAAAAAAAATAGAAAATGGCGAAGTTCCGATAACGGCAGAAACTGATTCCATTTCTGACGAACTGATTCAAGTAAACGGTATAGACGATCAGCCTGTATCTAACGAAGCTTTACTCTCAGAAGCAAATAGAATCGCGAAAGAGAATCTGTTAAACTCACCTGATTCATCATCTGGTAAGCAACTCATTGCTCGCTAAAAATAGAAAATAATTATTATTACGCATGAAATTCCTCTCAAAGAGAGGAAATGTTCAAAGCATGTATAATTTTTTTTTCTTTTTTTTTTACTTAAACAAATATTTGTGCGGCGCAAAAAAGATTGTTCTCTGAAGTAGATATTTTGTTGCTTACATTCTTATAGAAAAAGAAGTGGGAAATGACAATGATAATAAAAGTAATGATGATGAAGATGAGAAAACCGGTGATAGACAAACTAAACGTCTGAAGAAATCTGAAGAGGAAACTTCAAAAGAAGATAGTGTAAGAAATTTTCTAACGATTCCCAATATATAAAAATCATAGTCTGAAGGAAACGAAGAATGGGTCAAAGAAAACTTTCTTTATTTTGCAATTGAGCGATTTTTAACAAAATATAGAAGCATAGACTAGTTTTCTCAATCCACATAGCGTACAAATAACAATTGAGTTTTGTTTGAAATAATATAAAAATGGAATTTATTGTGAATCTTATCAGATGTGCAGTGAGATAGGAAAGGAATGTAATTCTTTTGTTTTAGGATAAGAAAGAGAAAAGTAGTTGGAGACGAGATAAACTATTGACAATGAGATTCTCTGACAGTGATACCGAGGCTGAAGAAGAAAAATGGAAAAAGAAACAAGAGAAAACGACGGAGAACCCGGATAAGGATGAGTAAGTGTGTTTTATCTTATTTTATAAAAAGTCACAAGCAATTTTGTAATTTTTAATTCGTCAATTAAAAATCTTTAATCGCTTTTAGTAATTCCGAAAACGAGGAAACTCGTCGCAAGTTGAAGAAGAAGAAGAACAAGAGGCGAAGAATTCTGGATTCCGATTCGGATGTCATACTGACGGACTGCAGTTCAGATTCGGATTCCGACACTTCAGAACAAAACGACAAGAAAGACAAGGATAAACAGAAAAAACACAAACGCGGCAGCGTTACTTTAGATTCGGATTCTTCGCTCGAAGAAAAGAAGTAAATTGATGGAAATTAGATTTCTGAATTATTGTCTGTGCAGTTTTGTGTGTACAACGTTTCGTAATATCGCATTAACTTGCTGCAGGCCGAAAGTAAAACGGAAACGAATCAAGAAAATGGCATCCGACAGCGACAGCAGTGACAGCAGTGTCGAGGAGCTGAAGAATTCACAGGGATCCACACTTGGTAAAAGTGGTCGAAAAAATATTCGAAAAGTTCTCAAAGACAAACAAGTGGCGGAAGACACAAAACTGGCCGCCAAGGAAGAAGAGGAGAGACTTAAACGTATCGCCGAACGCCAAGCTGTGGTGCGTCTCTCGCGAGGCTATTGTTGTTCATTATTGACGCTTACACGTTAAACAAACACACTATCTTGTTTTTTCTTATCGTAGTACAATAATATGTACGAAATGAGGCTTGCGGGCGAAGAGAAAGTGGATAAGCTGGTTTTGGACTTCAATACCGAGACGAAAGAGGAGCTCGTTACCGTACACGAGGAACTGGTGAAGCGACTGAAGCCGCATCAGGCAGAAGGCATTAAATTCATGTGGGACGCCTGTTTCGAGTCTCTCGAAAGAACAAAGACCACATCGGGATCCGGATGTATAATCGCGCATTGCATGGGTCTGGGCAAGACATTGCAAATAATCGCTCTGACGCACACGCTTCTGACACACGAAGAAACGGGTATTAAAACGATTCTGGTAGTTTGTCCTCTGAGCACAGTGCTTAATTGGCGACAAGAGTACGAAATGTGGCTGAAAGACTTGAACGATGACATCGAAGTGTACGAATTAACGAGGTGAGCACAATATACTCGGTTTTTTTTGTTTTTTAATCAGTATATCATTTTTGTCTGAAGTCGTTATTCAGGTGCTACCGCACGCAATTCGTGACTTTGAAGTTTTGATTGCAAATAAAAATGTTTGAATCAGCAAATGTCTTTCTCTAGGTTTAAAAAGAATTTCGAAAGAAAATGTCAGCTTCAGCATTGGCAAAGAACCGGCGGTGTGATGATCATCGGTTACGAGATGTTCCGTAATCTTTCGACCGCGAACAGAGTGCGTAAGAACATGAAGGAAGCGATTCAGGAATGCTTGATCGATCCGGGCGCGGATCTGATTGTCTGTGATGAGGGTCACTTGTTGAAGAACGAAGACACCGCGTTGAGTAAATCCATGAGAAAAGTGAGAACCAGGAGACGCATAGTTCTTACCGGAACGCCGTTGCAAAATAACTTGATAGAATGTGAGTGTTTATTTTGTACAAAAACAATTTTTGTAATTAACATAAGTAAGTTTTTGAATTAATATCTTCTTCTTTTTTGTTTGTTTAACTTTGTTTACATAGATCACTGCATGGTACAGTTTGTGAAACCGAATCTACTAGGTACGAAGAAGGAATTTATGAACAGATTTGTAAATCCGATAACAAACGGTCAGTTTGACAATTCCACGGAGTACGACGTCAAATTAATGAAGAAACGCGCGCATGTACTGCACAAAATGTTGGAGGGTAGTGTGCAAAGATTCGATTATTCTGTGCTTACGCCGTTTTTACCGCCTAAACAGGAATACGTTATTTTTGTCAGACTGACAGATCCGCAAATAAACATGTATCGGTTTTATTTGGATAATTTCGCAAGGTATAGATAAAAATCTCACATCTTATATTTTTTCTACTCAAGTATTTCTTAAGATATTGTAATTATTTTTCATTTATAATAAATTGGATATGCTTGGTTTTTTTTTGTTTTTTTTTTAGAAAAAACCGCCAAACTTCTGGTGCAGGAGGAACTCTCTTTGCGGACTTTCAGGCGCTACAGAGAATTTGGACACATCCTATAGTTATGCGTTTGAACGCGGAGAAAGTAGAAAAGAAAAGGATGCGCGAGTCGGAAAACGATTCGGAGGGTTCGCTGAAAGATTTTATCAACGATGACAGCACCGATGTTGACAGCAGCAGCGATTCGAGCAACGACAGCGACGTTCAAGCTCTCGATGATGTGAAAAAGAACGTCAAACGTAGAACAAGAAATAATCCTGACGGTAAGTTTTCACAATAAGAAGAAGAAATGCACTTAAATTATAAAGTAATAAAATTATCTATAAATAAAATTTGATTTTTAGTCGAGGAAGTGGAAGAAGAGGTTAAAGAAGAAGAGTCCGAGGAAGAGAAAGCAGAATGGTGGACAACATTTGTGCAACCTGAGCATTATGAAGATCTGAAAGTGTCCTCCAAACTGTTACTTCTTTTCGGAATTTTAAAGGAATGCGAACAGATCGGCGATAAAGTGTACGTATTTATTGCTGATTAGGATAAATAACCGGATAAAGATTCGTTTAATCATTCATTGTTTATTATTCGACAGGCTCGTATTCTCGCAGTCTCTGTATTCTCTCACTTTAATCGAGGAGTTCCTTAGAAGAATAGACGATCAAACCCAGAACAATACATCTCTGGACACACTGGATAATCATACTGGAAGCTGGTCCTTGGGTCTGGATTACTTTCGCCTGGACGGTCAGACATCGGCTGAAAATCGAAGCAGGTGGTGCAAAATATTCAACAGGCCCACCAATACGAGAGCGAGGTTGTTCCTTATATCAACTCGCGCGGGAGGATTGGGAATAAACTTGACCGCTGCGAACAGAGTGATTATATTCGACGCCAGTTGGAATCCTTCCCATGACGTACAGAGTATATTTCGCATATACAGGTACCTTCTTTTGACATTTCGATTGTTAGCGCAAATTGATCGTACGTTGTGCTTATCAATACATGATTTAATTGTCGTTTAGGTTCGGTCAGAAGAAGCCGTGTTACGTGTATCGGTTTCTCGCGGCGGGAACAATGGAAGAAAAAATTTACAATCGTCAGGTGACGAAGCTCTCGCTCTCGTGCCGAGTTGTGGACGAGCAGCAGATCGAACGGCATTATAGCAATCAGAATCTAAACGAGTTGTATATGTTCGAGGCGTACCAGGATAATAAGGACAAACCCACATTAAATCTTCCTAAGGATAGACTTTTGGCGGAGATATTCTTAAAGTACAAAGATGTCGTGGAGAATTACCACGAGCACGATTCTTTGTTAGAGAACAAGGTAAGAAATATTTCCTCGTGTTGTCAAAGTTAAGTTTTTGTATAATTTGTTTTTCACGTGATATGTATAAATTGACACTTACAGGCTGAAGAGGAATTGGACGAGGAGGAACGGAAACAAGCTTGGTTGGAATACGAGGAGGAGAAGAAGGGAAAACCACCTATGATGATGATGAATGCTCAGTCCAATTTATTCATGCAACAGTATAACGCAATGATAAACGCCGGACAGACCGGCATTCCTCAAAATATGCAATCGAACTCGGAGCTGGAGGACGTTTTTAAAATTATTCGTAACGATGTAGGGAATTTTGAGTCCATAATCAAAGTGCATTTATTAAGGAATTACAAAATTGTATTAAAAAAAAGAACATAATATTACTTATAATTTTGGTCTTTTGTAGTATCCTAATATGCCACCGCATCAACAGAAGCTAATGGCACATCGAGTTTTAATAGACATGTACAATTATTGGGAGAAACAAGCTGCATTGTCCGTGAGAAACCCTCAAGGAAATTTTCAGGTAACAATTTATTTCGCATAGTTTTTAAATTACTTTTATGACACAAGATCGTTACAAGAATTTTGATTTGTATTATTACTACATTTGTATATTTTTAGAACTTGCAGAACATTCAACAACCGATGAACATGCCAAATATGGCAGGCAATAGTAACATGCGTAGTAACATACAAGTAAATGTAAATTTTTCGTTCGTTTTTATTTTAACGAGCTGTTGCGCTTTTGTGAAATGTTTATTCATTATTTTCGTGTTCGCAGAATCACGTGCAAACCGGTGCGGTACACGGAAATTTAGTACCGAATCCATTTACATATCGAAATGTTCCATCTACTAACAATATAAATAAACCTGCGGGAGAAGATGTAATTGAGGTAGAGAGTAATGCTTTTTTTGTTTTTAATTGCGTTCGGTAATTGTTGAGTATGTAATTATGTTCTATTGGATTTTACAGATGAGACCTACTACAAGTAACGCGAATACATTAAATGCACAAACAGCGGTACAATTACAAAACAACACGAACAAAAATCAGGAAGAGTGAAGTGTCCTAAAAAAAAGAAAAAATTAATTTATACTATTATTATTTACATGATAGCTTCATTTCTAAGTGATGTAAGTCAAGTTTTCGAGCTAGGCGCTGAAATGTGAGTTGTATACGAATATATTATTGTACGTTTTATGTTTGTCTGTAAGATAGTTGTAGAAAAACAAATTATTAAAAATATTAACTATAATGAATTTTTTTACGCATGCAAACAAGTCGTGCGTTCCGCATCTTTCAAGATGCTCGTTCGGCATATATGACGAACGATTTGTTCGCATAGCTGCACCGGTCCTGTAAAGCAAATCCAAGAATGGGAAACACGGAATTTTCTTGTGGATGATTTCCCGACAACTATATATCTCACATTGAAATGACTAGACCAACGGGCCGGTGCTGAACGTAATGAGTATTGTAAGAAATGCATATCTAGAGATCCTATATTTGAATTATACTACATACTTTTGTAAGCATATACAGTAGGTGAAAGAAGTAGTGGGATCCCATTCTTTTTTAAATAATAATTGCACGCGAATCGGAAAGATATTCATACAACAATTTTCTATTAAATTACTGTGCATTATTGTTTTATTTGCATCGAGAATACAAATAAAATGCACAAGAGTGTAATGCCATTTTGTTATGACATGTCTCTCTTTTGCACAAAATTATTTTTAAAAGCGATAGGACGTGTCTCATATTTGTGTATCTTTTTCTCCTACTATATATATATATATATATATATGTATTTGTAATATTTCACGAGTTTATTTATACCGATCGTTTTGTAAGTTATTATTGAGTATTAAATAAAACACGAGTTTTATATCGCGTTAAGGTTCAGTATCTTGGAAGAGCACTTCTCCATCCATTTTGTAACAAAATTCTAAGATATTTCTTTGCGTTTGACATACTCGGCGAGTTCGCCACGTTAAAATTCTCCGCTCTGTCGGTTTTGTGATCGTACAGTTCCTCTGCTATAGTGACGTTCCAATCTGGCTTGCACGTGTCGTGCGCAAACGGCACCCACATTGTGTAACGATACTTGCTGGTTTTCAGAGTGTATCCCATTACGTTTATTTCTTTCAAACGGGGCTTATCGCTGTTGGGATGAAGGGTGGGTTGGATTCCGGGCCTCGGGTACTGACTAAATGCCGCCTTCTTCCACGGTATGCTCTAAATTTTTGTAAATATGGAAGAAAAAAATTTATACATATATATATATATAAATTATTCGATACAAAATGTTTATATAAATTATCTAATGTATAAAAAGCGAACGCGGTTTAACTTACCTGACATGTTACTATATTCTTTATAAGCGGTAAGAGCGTGATACCTTCACTGCAAAGATCGGGCGTTCCTTTGTGATATGCAAAACCGCCGTCTCTCGGACGATATTTATTATTGTCATTCGATGTTTGGCACAACGGTATAGGAACACCTGCCAGATCCGCAATTGTCGGAAACACATCGACAAGTTCCGCAATAGCATTCGTAGTTCGACAAGTATCCCACTTCGAGAACTGTGATTTATTGCATCTTTGTTGAACAGCATACGTTTCCAAAGTACTTTCTTTATACTCGCTAATATTTTCTAAAATATCGCTCTTCTCACTGTCCAGTGTCACATAGTTCGCGTTACGTTTCGCAGTACGATTGATATCGAACGTGACCGTCGGAATCGATATTATCAAAGGTACGTGCACGGCAACGTCGAAGTTACTAAATTTGGACCAAGTGGCGTGCTCTCCAAGTGCCCAACCTGTATCGAATATTATCTGTATACTTATTGTTTACAAATTTTCATCAATTATATAACGTCTAATAAGCGAAGCCGTGTTGTTATAAGTCGTTCTGTAAAACGCACCATGATCGGACGTTAATATTACAATGGTGTTCTCACGAATCATCGAGAGATGTAGCTGATGCACGAGCTTGCCGATCATGTTGTCGATGTAAGACACAGCTGCGTAATACGATTGCATAATTAGCTTGCCGAACTGCTCTGAAAATGTAGTGATTAAAGGATAAAGAGATCCAAGAGATTTTTGTGTGATTTAAAAAAAAAAAAAAAAAACGCGAAGAATATCTTGATGAAGAGTACCTGGTATTCTCTCCCACGGAAATTTCAGTCTCAAGTTCGCCACATCTCTCCGCCATCGTAGATCAGTCCAGGGATTGTAAGCGACCTCGCTTACATTGTCTGGCCACCGGTACGGCTCGGGCATCTTGAACTTTTTTATTGGATGATATTCTGCGATGACACACATTTATTAATTAACGACTTAAACATCACGAGATATCTCTCAAATATATATTATTTCCGGAATAGCAGGAGCAAACACTGTACTCAGATAGCGTTCAGGATACTTCAGCGGCACATGAGGCTTCTGAAAGCCGACGGCCAAGAAAAAGGGATTAGAATCCTTGCTGTGCTTGCGTATGAATTCTCTGGCTTTTTGTAACGTCTCGATATCGGGCAGTGTTTCGTTTGGCATAATTGAAACATGTACCGGACACACCTATATACAAATATATCTTAAATGTAAACATATATATACATATATATATTTTATGTAGAAATATATGTACGCAATATATATATATACGCAACGTGTGTGTGTCTGTACGTAGAAATTAATTTATTGTATGCTAACAAGATTCGTCGCTGCGTCGGATTGCGGGTTCGTCTTGCACACGGGAGCGTTTTTGTACCGATCCGTGTACGGATGAAAAGGCTTCTCGGTCCACGAGTAGGGACTGTCGTCGGATCCGTTCGAACTCACACCTGCAACGAACGTGTGGGATACGAGTGCGTGAATAATTGATTCTCTCAACTCGCGCGTAACATCGCACGCAATGAACTCAATCGAACGAGCGTACGTGTGTGTGCGCGCGTATGTGCATGTGTGCGCGCGAAGCTAAATATACGGTACGTGTAAATATAAAACCGTGAAAGGTACACCACCTGGATGGAAAATTTTTCCTACGGACATCGTGGTGTATCCATTGTTTTTCAAGTGCTCCGGTAATGTGGTGTAATTACCGACCGTATCGCGCCAATAATTGTAAAAGTCGTAGAGCCGAAGAGTGTCCGGTCTTCTGCTCGTCAGGAAGGAATTTCTGCTGGGTGCGCACAAGGCTTGCTGCAACGACATTCGAGCTCGTTTATTATGCGAATAATAATTTCAGGAAGCGTGTATAAATTTCAAACAGACAGTCGAGACAATAAGAGACCTGAGCGAACGCTTCGTTAAAAAGAACACCGTCCTTCGCCAGGGCGTCTACGTACGGCGTGTACGCGTTGACATCGTTGTAACAACCCAAGGTGGTTCTCAGGTCGTCGACGACAATCAGCAAGAAGTTCGGACGTGCGGTTACGCCAATTGCCATCAACGCGGCCGCGATTAAATTGAAGCAGGTCACGGTAAACATCGTGTCGTCCGACTGCTTAATGTATGCAGTTTAGAGGGAGGTAAAAAATGCACTCAATGTCACATTAGAAAGTGTCGCGCAGTTTTTATCTCACATATCTCTCTTTCTCTTGTTCGAGTCTTGCTTCTGCAATCGAGTTACGAAATATGGAAAAATATAAATGATGAAAAACGTGCTTGATTCGCAATCTAATTCTACTGGGTGTGCAAACGAAAATTCTGACGAACCGTAGAGATATCAAAGAGGTAAGAAAATAGCCGGATGTGGCTATTTAAATTTAGCGCGCGAAAGATCAGCTGACTATGAATCAGCTGGCGATCACTAGGCGATTTGACAGCTACGGGATTCTTCTTTCTCTCTCTCGTACCCTGTCCATCATAGCTGTGTATTATAGTTTGCTGTTGTGTCATTTGCGTCAGCAATATAACAAGCTGCATACATAATTTCTGATACATCATGAATTCGCTTGAAACGTTGCACAACTGATTATTAAATAATGTTTGTGTGAACACAAATAATTTGTTTAGAAAACTACAACTCTATGAAGAAATACATTTTTATTAATATTTAAGTATAAATGTCTAACGCTTATTTATTTAACTAATTATTGTTTTTAAACCGTCATTTACATACAAGTAAAAGAGATGTAAAGAGAGAAAGAGAGAGAAAGAGAACATATTTATATATTTTTCTCAATTTTGTATGTGTGTTATGTATTTTGAAGAGCAGGGGAAGAATAGAAGGACACACACACACACACACACAATAGAGGCTCGATAGAGGTCCTCTTCGTGATGCTGTAGAGGCAGATCTCATTGAGATCCAACTGTTTCACAGACGCTGTTCAAGCTCGCACATGCGCATGCAAAATGTTTCATGTTTTCATCGCGCGCGAGCTCTCTCGCGCAATGTAACTTGGAATTGGACAAACGATAGTGCGTTAGTGAGAGTATACGTTAACGGAGGAAGTGACTCGGATAAAAAGCTTCTATATAATAACAGGTTGCGAATCTAAATTATAACTTCTATCGTATCCACGTCCTGACGAAGATCCGTCGGAAAATACAAAGAAAGAATCATCGACAAGCCTCAACAATCGAGAACGGCTTAGAACGGCTGCCTCGATCGCGACCCCGATCTCCACCCTCTGCGCCCCTCTGCGCGATGCCCAGTCGTCGAATCAGCTGATTATTGTTTTCGTTCTTGCGACGCGAAGTGGCCTGTCGCGGCGCGATGCCTGGCGCACGCACCGACGCTGAACGGTAAAAAGCCAGTGGCGAATCCGCGACCGGAAATCTCGCCCGCGTCGCGACAAACTGACTGCCCGACCTGTGTCTCGCTGGTGCGCTGGGCAGCAAGCGCGCCTTCGACGGGCGGATCGTCGTGCCGCGCGTGTGTCGTTGCGTCGTCGTTGCGTCCACACCAAACAGAACGGTCGCGGTGAGGAGAACGGAAGTGAGAAGAGCGCTGTATTTGCGAGAACGGCGCGCGGTCGTGCCGTTTTCCCGGAGTGTGAAAAAGAAAGAAGAGAACCAGAACGTCCGAATTGAATCGACGTTTCGCGCGCGCGTGTGACATTATTTGCCCGCTGTCGTCTGTTGCTTGTCATCGCCACCAGAATGACGCAGTAGATGGACGGCAGCGCAAGCGACGGTGCTTTTCTCACGCACGATGATAAACTACAGTGTTGTGTCGCGGTGAAGTAAGTAAACCGGAACTATAGACGAGGAGAATTTTCCAACCGTTTCTCTGTTTTTCTCTCTATCGATTACAACGACGATGACGACGACAATGACGACAATGAATGATGACCGATCGCGCGACGGTTAACTCTTTACTCCTCCCTCGTCGGGAGCACGCACGGGTGCACCGATAAATAACAACGGCGATGCGATAAGCAGCAGCAACAATTCCTTTGTTCTTTCTCGACGATTTCTCCACGGTTTTTTTCCTCCCTATACACGCGGAGCGATACAACACGACGGCGCGACGATTCCGCGATCGACGGCGCTTTTTTTAACACGGTTGCGTAAACGCTCGCGTCGCATCGAACACGGAGGTGCGTCGTTCGTTTTCGTCGTCGGATTTGTTCTCCAATTTTGACTTTTTCAAAGTTCCTCAAGGTCTCGTTTCATAAACGAAATAAAACGGTACAACACGCACAGACGACTCTCGTCATCGGCGCTCATCCACCTTCTTGCTACTCCCTTTTCTTCCTTCCTTCCTTCCTGCCTTCCTTCCTTCCTCTCATTATTTCTGTTCGTGACTTTCTTGTCGATCGTCCCTGAGCGTGCATTCCGCGCGCACAGCTGTGCCGTGTATTGCCGTTGTGCAACCAACACATCTTTCTCACCCAGTCTCCTGTCTCTCTCTCTTTGCCTCTACAACGGCTGGCAAAATAGACTCCCCCTCCCTCCTCTTCATCATCACTACCACTACCGTCACCACCACCACCACCACCACCACTATCACCTTCCCTTCCATCTCTTCTCTCCGTTTCTGTTCCCACCGCCAACTGTCCGCCGTCAACACACAACACATCGTCGACGAGTTCGACTCGATGCGCTTTCCGATTTTTTGTGCGCGTTGTTGAATAATGCACCGCGTCACGACGACGACGACGACGACGACGCTTCGTCATATATCCGAGGCAACGTCGACGACGGGAAACAATCGCGCGACAAACACCGAATGTCGGCGAGTAATGTAGGCAACGTGATGAGGAACGTCTCCGAACGGTGCGCTTGAACGAGGGTTCTTTGTCCTCTGCGTGAGGATTACGCGAACGGCGAAACAATCAAGTGTGTTTTTGTGTCGCTGTTCGTGAACGCGAAGAGAGAAACAATCTCCTCCTCGCTCGTCACCTTCGCGCTGTCAAGTTCGCTGCCAGTTCGAAATCCGTTTCCCGAATCTGATCGTTCGTTGTTGACCACCGCACATACGTACGTACATACAACAGAGAGACGCGTGTGAGGGAACGCGAGTGTTGATTCTCCTTTGTCTCTCCGTTTCGCATTTTTGTTTCTCATCGATATTATCGTTAACGTAGCGCAAGTGTTGCGATGTCTCTTACGCACCTTTAATGCAGTTCGTATATATCTTTTGTTTCGTCTTCGCGTTTTTCTATTTGCGAGTGAGGAAAAGAAGCTGTTTAATAAAATATTCCCAGCGTGAACAGCGCAGAATATTATTGGTACAACAGCTTATTCTAAGCTCATACTTTTGACACAACTCACACCGAGCAAATAAAAGCTCTCAGATAAAACACAATACAAAATATAATTTATCTGTTTTATACAAATCCAAGTTTTCACGTGTGCGTGATATGTTATCTGGGTATTTGAAAAGTGTACGCTTATCACACACACACACGCACCCACGCACGCACGCACACGCACACACGCACGCAACAATATCAAGTTCTATTTTCACAAGTAATTTTTTCAAAGAGAAAAAGATTTGACTGACGAACGTTTGTTTCGTTATTTATATGCGGAATATTAAAAGCTCGTACAATTTTGTGTAAAATGATGCAACATTGTGTTATCTTCGCAGGTAGATAAAATTGATTTGCAAACGTGAAAAAAAAAAAAAAATGTCTGCGGAATCACCGAGGCGAGGTGTACACAAAGGAGGTCAAATTGTCTCACCTCAGCCCATAGTTGATAGATCAATTATTGAGAGTGTTGCTGGAATCATAAATGATATTGTACCACAGGTAAGATATTAGTAAAAGAATGTTAAATATTTAAACAATTGCTGTATTAAGTTAATATGTAAGATAACATTCAGTTTTCTGATTACGATAATCTTCTAATTATTACAAATCTAAACATACTTTATATTATGTTTTCCATATTTATTTGTAGGGATACTCTGGAGTATCAAACTCTGATAATAAAGAAACCATATCATGGGCACGTTTTGAATATGCAGATATAAATGACCCCACTTTATATCCTGATTATAATGAAGGTTCCAGTACACCACCGTTGTTATTAGTGCTAGGATATACGATCGGTGTTCAGGTGAGTGTGTGATTCATATTTGAAATTTATTTTTTCTGTTTTGATACATTCAATATATGTATTATTTTTTTGCCAAGTTTACGCGTCTAGAAATAAATCGTAACAACAATTATCGATATTTTGCAGGTATGGGTTATATCGGCGGCAGGAGAAGCTACGGAAGTCCTATCATGGCGACAAGCTGTGGTCCGTACCCTTCGAATTTTATCGAATCCAAAGACTGACGACGAACACGTCGACGAATTCGAAGCGAAACGGCCGATGGTGGCGATCTGTTCCGAGGTGGATCCGACTCTTCCGGGACCAAAATTCTGCGATGTCACCTTTATTTCTCTGAAAACTGGCGAGTCAGTTCACAGTGTAGCGTTCAAGAGTCCCGTTTGCGACGTGCTGGCGAACAAGCGATCTGTGGTCGTAACGTTATTAGAAAAAATTGCAGTCTTCAATGCCAGAACGTTGCAAAATACTATAACAATCACTACCTGCTACACGAGCCCTGGCACAAATCCAAATCCTGTCGCTTTGGGAACACGATGGCTCGCTTACAGGTACAAAATTTTGTACGGAATTTTATCCTTTTATCTGTTCATTTTTAATGATATAGATATCTTTTATACTTAAAAACATCTATTCAGTCTATCTTAATTAATCAACTATATTTCGTGATGTTTGCAGCGAAAAAAAATTAATACCCTCTAGGAGAAGCAGCGGTGGTTGCGAAGGTGAAGGTGTGCAGAGTTACACAGCTACGGTTTTGTACGCGGCGAAGTCACTAGGCAAGGGTTTACGTGGACTGGGAGAAACCGTAGCTTCGAGTCTGACTGGCAACTCGGTTTCACCGATGCCCGTCAACAACACGGGAAATGATGTGACTCCTGGCGTCGTTACAATATTGGATCTTCAGGTCGCGAGAGACGAAAAGGAACTAGACGATACAAACGCGGAAGCTGTGATTGCTCATTTTACCGCCCATAGTGACCCGATCGTCGCCATGACCTTCGACCTGACAGGCGCGTTATTGATGACGGCGGACAAACGGGGACATGACTTTCACGTGTTCAAGATTCAACCGCATCCCGGCGGTCCGACATTAGCGGCGGTACATCATCTGTACATTTTGCATCGTGGTGATACCACTGCGAAAGTACAGGTATGATTTATTTCGCACTTTAATTT
Source organism: Pseudomyrmex flavicornis (assembly GCA_014825475.1). Lineage (NCBI taxonomy): Eukaryota > Metazoa > Arthropoda > Insecta > Hymenoptera > Formicidae > Pseudomyrmex > Pseudomyrmex flavicornis. Next base: position 76,679 of record QVNW01000495.1, read on the forward strand.
AGCGTTGTACTACAGCACCGTGAATCAATCAATTTTACGGTTTTTCTACTATACTTGGGAGAATATTCAGACATCAATATTATTATAAAAATACTTATTGTATTTCTATCGTATCAGGATATGGTGTTCTCAAGCGATGCGCGTTGGGCTGCTGTTTCTACCGTGAGAGGTACCACCCACGTCTTTCCCGTCGCGCCTTACGGAGGTCCCGTGGGCGTTAGGACGCATTCAACTCCTCACATTGTCAACAGGCTGTCTAGATTCCAGAGAAGTGCAGGCCTGACAGACGACGGTACCCGATCCCATTCTCCTGTGTCTCACACGGAGTTACCTCTGTCCACTTATCCCTTTTCGAATCCTAGACTTCCCCCCTATCCTCATCCGACGATACTGCATCCTCTATCGCAGATACGGCAGCCATCCTCTTTAGGCCAGCTCAACAGCTCAGCCCAACCGAGGTAGAGTATCGATTCTATAGAATATGGAGAACTGCTGGGAAGAAAAAATCAAACTAGAGAGAAAAAAAAATCAAACTAAAGAGAAAATTAAAAGATACTTTGCACTTTGCAGTAGACCGCAACAGAGGCAACGGCTACACTCTGACGATAGCGGGACTTTGCCTTTAAAGATCTGCGCGTGTTTCGCTCCTCCCAGGGCTTGGATGTACGCGCAACGGGAGTCCAGCAGCAAGGTTGTCAAAAGAGCGGTCGATTCATTGTTTATCATGGCTTGTCACGGAAATATGATACAGTACGACTTGGAACCTAAACCAGCTGCTGGTATTTGACAAATATTTTATCGCATGTTTTGCAAAAGCGTAACGTATTCTTAAATAAAATTTAAAGTTTGTATTTGCTTCCTAGGAGTGCCAAAGGAAAAAGTCTGCGACGACACTATGATCGAATTGGATGTCGAAGCAAAAGGTCAATGGCCACTTTGCAGATCTCCAAATTCCGCGGAACTTTTTGCGCCGCTGCCTTTATCCAATCCCTTGCTCAGTGTTTCGTTCACACCAAAGAACAACCAAGAACTCGACACAGCCGAGGATCGTTGGTTGAGTCAAGTTGAGATCGTGACGCACGCTGGACCGAACAGGCGCTTATGGATGGGTCCGCAATTTGTCTTCAAAACTTACAACGCTCCCAGCGGGTTGGTTTTCTCAATTCTTTCGATTAAATCCCTTTAATTGTATCGGTTTCGTTTTTGTTAAAAATGAAATTAAACAAAACTTATACGTATTTTTTACATCAGGGTTGCCGTTAATCTGGTCGAAGCTGAGACCGTGGAGGTTGGAATCACTGGCTCGCGTCCAGCAAGATCGAAGCCCGTGAACATGCCTCACGCGGCGTCTAGACCGTTAGTGCCAGTCGTCATTGATGGATCCGGAAGTAAGTGCGCCAGTAATTTCAAACATTGCGAATCACAGTGTTGCGCATGAATGAGAAATCATTTATATTATTATGAAAACAAAAGCGAATAAAATGTGTTATTTCGACTCGCTAGGTAGCTATGAACAATCACCAAGATTCATGGAAGCTTACGGCGATCCTCTGGACGGCGAGAATGTGGCCGTCGGTAGCTGTGAGAGTCAGTTGAGAGAAGATCTCGCGGAAGCTATGCTGGAGATAACCATCGCGTCACATCGTGCCCAAGGTAAGTGCGCAGTCACGCAACGGAGTCTCACGTTTTAGTCGGCGGCACCAAATTTACACGAATGCAGGGTCCAATCTTCGTTTAATAGCAGTAACACCACATCGTCTCTCCCGAAGCGACTAGACTGTTATAAACTTCGCGCAAGTTTGTATATTTGTGTTTAGATATCTTTCGTATTCATGTGTTTGTACATAATTTTGATTTTGTGCGACCTTTATGTTCTTAGCGACAAATAATTTCTTGTGAATGTGGAGAATGATGATTGTTTCTTTTATTTTCTTTGTTATCTAATTTGCCTGCATTCTCTTATATTATCACATACTGTTGTATACTGTATTCATTTCTCATGTCCGATAACCGCACAGTCATTCACGTTCTGATTATTACCCCATCAAACGAATGACATTCTTGATATTGTATGTACTCAATATTTTTGTGTATCTCTTGTGTATTGTTTTTTGTTATATACACAAAAAAAAATATATGTGTTTTTTATATACTTCTTACAAGTATGTCTTATTTATTCGAAGCTCGCAAAGCTTGCAGGGTTATATGTATTATACATGTGTGTATATTCGCGTGAAATTTGACTCGGCGTGTTTCGACCTGATGTGTTTTTTTGCTGGCATTATTGAGAGGAAACGAACGAAATAAGATTTTCGAAAAAAAAGAGAAAGAAAGACAGAGAGAGAGAGAGAGAGAAAAAAATTATACTCGCCGAAATTTGCGAAATCTCAGATCAACAACAAAAATTGTTTTACTTGTAAGCAAATCTTTCCTCTTTCCTAGTAATGTGTTTCCGGTAAATGTAACACACAGAGGATGAGATTGCCTTGTATAGCGTTATATAAGTTTGTGTGGATACAGAACTGGCCAGAGGCAGGTATCTTTCATTATGCCCCCCCGTAACCGTATTACATCCGAACACTAACAAAGCAAAGATATTCTGTATGTTGACGTCTGCTCTTTATTATTATGTTTGGAGAGAGAAAAAACGTTCAGACCGAATTGTGTACCGTCTTTGTACTAACCACGTAGTAGATCTACCGCAGTTTTGCTCGAGCTTTTAGCTTTGTGTATTTACCTTAGAAAGAGGGAATTGTTTTGCAATTTATAATACAATACAGTACGTGTTTCTCTTGCGGATGTGTTTCTCTTCTTAAGTTTTGTCTTGACTCTCGACTCCCGTTTAACTGACATGGCGGGATGTTTCGGAATGCGATAGAGACAAAGACCGTTCACAACAGTTTCTTATCGCGCTCACATATATATCTCCTCAATATATGCGCTCGAGATAATTTTTGTTTGTAAAGCACCGAATTTTTTCCAAAGTAGTTGCCAAAATCTCACTCGCATTTATACGTAAAACACTTTGAATCTGGACGATTCTGTACTGATTTTCCGTTCATTTCGTATAACATAATCCCGAGCGAGCATGCGAGCGAGCTAATTGTCTCTGTGATAAAACAAAAAAGAAACAAGAGGGAACTTAAGAGAGAAAGAGAGAGAGAGTGAAAGAGACACGCGCGAGCAGCGACTCATAATATTGATACCTGCCAACGGCTTTTTCTGTTACTAGGGAGGCGTACAGTAATTGAGAGGGTGGGTCAGCCGGTAACTAAAGTCGTCAACCCTCACACCGGCACCGTGATTACCGTGTCGGCCGACGAGGATGAGGACGCAATTAGTTCCCTACAGGAGTACGACTCCGCCGCGGAGGAGATCCATGCACCTAGAAGCGTGTGTGCCGAGGAGGGACCGGCCTCGCTCGGCGCGGCGGACCTCCCCGATGAACCGGCGAGCCGGACATTGAGCCGCGAGCACACCGAGATCTGCGCGGAGATGCGCTCGGCGAGCGAGCCGGCGATCGACAGCGTTCCCGACGAGAGCATACGCGAGCTGCAGGAGCGTCGCGCACTCTGCGCGGAGATGGCGACGACGACCGCGGTGTTGATCGACTACGGGAAAGAGGAAGCTTTTCGCGATGTGCCGACAAGTCTCAGTCTGTGTGCCGAACAAGGTGAGATCCCGAGCAGCCCGATGACGCAGGCGAAAGAGACATTGTGGTGCAGCGGCAAGAACAACAAGTTTGATAAACGAGGAGAAGATTATCGCAACGAGGCTCACGAGAGACACCTCGCCAAGGCGAAATACGTTGTCAGCTACGACGACGAGAGCGTCACTCTGATGGAGAACAAAACTATGCAAGTCGAGATGGCGCAGTCGGGCGCGGACGAAAAATCCAGAAAATCTTCAAAGAAAATTGATCTCGAAAAAACTTTATCGAAGAAATCTTCGTCGGACGTTTCCGATCACGCGCAGAAACGTCCGATCGAACAACGCACAACGCGTATGGGAAAGCATACGGTCAGAGAAAACAAAGAAATCGAAGACGTAAAGGAGGAGAAAGATACTAGAGATGATAAGAAGAGAACCGAAACAAAGACGCATAAAAATGACAAGGTAAAAAACAAAGAAGAGAGGAATTCTGAAAGAGATCAAATGACGTCCAAGGAGGACGAGATTAAATGCGCGAAGAAGAACTATCCTATAAACTTGTCCAAGTCAGAAATGACCGCCGACGTAACTTCGAAGAAAAAGGATTTAAGCGAACTTGCGTCGGAAGCGGACAAATCTACTGATGACTGTGACGAGTTACCGCCATTGGATCCTCCGCCAATGGACGATTTCAGTTCCATAGAGTATCAGATGGTAGAGCCATGCAACTACGCCGCTTTCACGTCTACTCAATCTGACGACGATATCGAGCACATCCACGCGTCCGAAGTGATGCAGATGCGCACAAAGAACGACAACAAGTACAAAGATGCGGGCGCAGTCGGCGCCGCGCAATTGGCCTCTCCTTCGGCGCAACGGAAGAACAGCAAGAGCACAATCTCGGACGACGATCTGGAGTACATACACAGCTCTGATCTCTGTCTAGATTCGAATTCGGAACGAGGTGACGCCGATACGATAAAGCTCGCGAGAAGAATGAGCAACGACAGTTGCCTGCGCAAGAGACACAGCAGGCAGACCTTATCTTCCGACGACGACTTGGAGCACGTTCAGCACTCCGAGATTCGCGAATTGGAGCAGAAAGAACTCTCAACGCAGGAAGCGGCGATAGAGCAAGGAGCGAAGTCCAAGTCGAGCAAGAAACAGAAGGATATTACGGTGATCGAGAAGAGCGAATCCGCGGAAACCGCGGAGGTTACCGTGATACACAATCCCGTGGAAGAGAATTTGCCTAGATCGGAAGAGATCGACAGATGCGGTTCCGCTGATCACGTCAACGACAAACAAACGGAAGTCACTCACCTGAGTCCCACGAGAAGGTCCAAGAGTCGCTCGAAAAAGGCGACTTCGTTGTGGCTGTACACAAGCAAGCGGACTTCTCAGACTACCGACAGCGATATCGTCGAGATCATCGACATCGACGCGTTGCAAAAGGCCGAGATGGACGCCGCCGTGGTGCCGGAGTGCAAGGTACTGCTCACGGCCACCGAGACCGCTGGAACGCGCGTCAAGAAGTCACGCAAGGGCAAGAAGTCACATGTGGACAGTCAGTCCTCCGCGAGCTTCTCACAAGAGAACAGCTCGACGGAGCTTCCTCAATCCGCACCTTTACCTCTACTATGCTCCTCCAAGGTGAAAATGGCGGAATTGCAGGAGGCCGTGCAAGAAGAGACGCTTGTGAACACGTCCAAGTCGAGCAAAGAGTCGAGAACTCAGGATTTCTCTCCTCTGACAGAGATATCGTGGAGCTCGATCGTGAAGAAAAGTATAACGTCGGATTCGCAAGAGGTTCGCAAGGAAACGGATCTCGAGCCGTTGGTGGAGATCGAGGAGAAGATCGGCGAACAAGCGAAAAGGCTCGAGGCGAAATTCGACGACAAAGATGACTCCACGTTTCTGGAATTCGCGACACATAGAACGCGCGAGCACAAGTGCTTCAAGTCCAAGGAAGAGGAAGACAGTGTTTTTGACAACAAGACGACGATGAAAGAGAGCTTTCCCATAGACTTTCCCATCCCGTCCTGTGGAAAATCTCTTCGGAAAGAAAAAGGCAAGAAAGAGAAAGGCGCGAGTGACAAATCCAAGTTCCATTGGCACGAGGGAGATTACGACACGGCAGAGGAGGATAATGTCGATGAGAGCACAACAACGACGAAAGAAAATTTTTTCGAAAGTTTTCTTCTAGACCTTCCCGCGTCCTGCAGATCTCTCCGTACAGTCGAAAAACGTTCTACTGTCAGAGATTCCAACGTCCCAGGGTCGGGTAAATCTGTTAAACCATCCAAGTTTCGTTGGCACGAAGGGGATTACGATACGGCAGAAGAAGACAACGTCGACGAGACCGCGACGTTGGAGAAGAAGAGTTTCCTCGTAGGTCTTCCCGCGCCCGGTAGACTTGCCCGGATAATAAACAAAGAACCTCGCGCGGACAAGAATTTGTTCAACGTAGCGGACGACACGGCGCTAATGAGACCATCCAAATTCCTTTGGCACGAGGGCGATACGGCGGAGAAAGACAGTGTCAAGAAGACGACGGCGAGCACGACGGCGAGCACAACGGTGACGACGACGGAGGAGAGCGTCCACGTAGAGAATTACGGCGTACTTCCTACGCCGATAATAGACGAAGAACTTGAGAATATAGCGAGCGTCACGGCACGAGTTAAGGCCCGTCAGAACGAGGGGGATAACGAGTCAGCAGAGAACAGACCTCTTCTCGCCACGGAAGTACCGATCGTCGACGAGACACGTCGAGGTAACTTCGCAGCCGAAAGGAGAGAATCGCAAAGAGAATCTTCTTTGCAGCTTCAACTACAGCGGCAGGTGGAAGAAACCAGGACCGAACGAAACGATCCGGTTTCCATGAAGGCGCTGATATCGCCAGCGGACGATTTGATTCGCGCCGAGTTTGCGGAGAAGCTGCGAAACGAAGCCGCGGAACATTCGAAGAAGATGCCCGAGGAGGCGGCCGTGAAGAAATCGAGCGTCAGATCCAAGCGGAGAAAGCAGCGTAGATGAGTAGAGGATTGCTGCATGGACGTGCGTAGGGCCAGCCTTGCCCTCTACATACTTCTGATGCAAGTAACAGGGGTGGATTAGCGTTCGTTTTCAGGAAGAAACGATCGAGGACTTTGCATGATTGTGCGCGAACGTTGCAAAAGTTACTTCGCACCGGGTCTTGCGTAATTGGCGTGTGTTTCGCTACAATGATGATGACAACTGTCGAAATTTCGTTCGAAACAATCTTCATTAGTGACGTTCAGACATCTTTCGACATAAAAAACTTCGAGGCATTTGAGATGATTATGAAAAATAATTCTGAGATGATCAAACTGCTAGAGAAAACTATATGAATTTGTTTTTTCAAAATCTTTTAAGAGTTCGCTTCTCATTCAACAGTTGTTAGCGAGAACACACGCCTGCGCGCGCAATGAACACTACATTTACAGCGGGGCAAGGTTGTGTTCCGACATTTATAGGATGTTATCTAGGACGCTTTCGACGTTTGTTCTAAATGAGGTGTAGAACCAACGGGAGAGCTCTTATAGAACAGAATCCTCTCACACTTCTGCGACTTGGCACTCGAGTAACCATGTAGCGATTTCAATTCTACTGCCTTAGATCGTAAAAAAAAAAACAAAAGAAAACAAAAGTATTAAGTTTGGGTATATATATATGTATATCGTTGCCCACTATCAGTAATTTAATTGTTCGGTACAAGCAAACTGATGTGACAAACGATCGGCCATTAGGTGTTCATTTGCAGGGCTCACCTTCAAGCTCTGTTCCCTCGAGTGACGATCATTATCATTATCTGGCACGCAATATAGATCAATATATATATATATATACATATATACATATATACATATATACATATATACATATATATATATATATATATATACATATATGTACGTATATGTATATTCCTTTGTAGCGCAAGGTGTTCTCATTATAAAATCAAGCTTTCAAACACATCTTTACTGCCATAGAGATTATGCTTTTTGACCGGGTATACTGTCAGTATACTGCCCTTGTTTTTTCGCTGAATTGTAGTATTTTATTAGATTCGATTAGAATGTGAGTTCTAACAAATAACACAAATCGCGCTTAATTTAATTGTACATAATTCTTTGTGCACCTTTGTGCGCAATATATATTTATTTATTTTTGAAACACATTTTAGAAGACTCTCTATATTTATCGATCGTGTGTGCTGCTAATATTCAGACGAATATTCTTTGACAGTTTGTCGCTAAAAATAATAATAATAATAATAATAAAAAATACTAATAGTACGAATTTGAAAAAAAAAAAGAGAAACGAATAGTAAATTGTTATTATTTCACGCCTGAATCACACAAACCTAGGCCCATGTTATACAAGCTTCTATATCGTCACATTAATAATGCGAATTCAATTTTGTGTAACTTTTAATTTATCATTTGTCTAGCGAGAATTCTATTTATTTATTTTATTATATACGCAAACATTAAGTACTTTATCTTCAATTTATTTTAAAATTCTTGTAGTATGAAATGTCATGAACTAGACTTGCCCTAAAGAGACAAGAAAGGAAAAAAAAGACAAATAAAAGTCAGTACGAAAAATTCGATATCTGGTTATAAGATATAATTATGAGATTGAAACAATCTTATAATTGTACATACAATATCGAATTTGTCTGTAGGATTTTTTTCCCCGGGCTGACACGTTGTTTTTTTTTTTGAAGATTTTTTTTTTGAATTTTTTTTTGAAGTTTTTTTTTGAATTTTAATTAATTATAGAGCTGGACATGATTGAGAATATAAAAACTGGTGCGTCAATCGGGAAAATATCCTTAAAATTCATGTTTTTATTTTTTTACTAGATGCTTTATGTTTTTTTTGTTAATTTTTTGAATTGATAAGTAAATTATATTTATATTATAAATATAATTATAAATTATATTTATAAAAATTATAATTATAAACTTACATAGTACAAATATTGTGTAATTAATATATATATTGAATTCACATTAATTAATATATGTATATTTAATTCTTATAATTAGAAAAAAAAACATAATAACACCTTACACAAAGCGATTTGATGCAATTATGTGATATGTTGTTATACTTGTCTGCACGTATTTGTTGGTTTTTCAAAATTTTTATTTATTAACTTTATGTTTTTAGATATGCTTGACAAAATTTTCTCTTTTTTTGTTGTTTATTTCAAAACGTTTATTTGTTTTTTTTTTTTTTTTTTCTATAAAATTCTATTCTTTCGCATTTTCGAGTGGCCTACGCAGGCGCATATTTAGCTTGTGTAAACGTTTTACTTTTAAATGTTAATTCTTGCGAGACGGAAAATGTCAAAGAAAAAAAACAAAAAAAAAAAATCATGTAAAACGTGTTCGATGTTGCCGATGGTGACGTATGAAACATGTGTGTGTTTAGGTGTAATATTGCGTTTTTTGTGTCGTAATTATTAGATAAAGATAAAAAAAACGAAACGATATATCGTTCGTGCGAGAATATATTTAAAAGAGAAAACCAGAGAGAACTACGTGTAATATAAAATTCAGTAGCCTCGCGACTCAGCAACTCCCTTCACAAATGTTGTCACAATCGTTATAATATAAAACTAAAATATTACGGAAGAAACACAAACGCGGAGAAGTATGTTCTTGAGACAAATAGTTTTATTGACCTGAAGATCTAACCGTAAAACAATTTCGGAAAAAGAGCAAAGAGGATGTGGAGGATGTTTTATTCGTGAAAAAATTGTTTTAACCTGTTCGTCAGCACGTGGTGAAGCAATGTACATTTCTCTCGGAAGAAAATCTGCTGATGATAAAAAAAAAAAAAAAAAAAATGCTGAATATACAGAGTGTGATTATTTGAAAAGATACTACAGTCGTCTTGTAGAGTCTCCCGCAAATAATTTGAATTCATCATCAAGGCGAAGTAAAACATTCAAACACGACTCACTCTCTCGACTCTTTAAGAAGAAATTCTATATTAAACTGTGATGTTTCCTCAGCTGATAGTGATCTCGATCTAAATGGCATTAGATATTTTATGAACAGCGTATATATACACATACGGGCTTGTTGCGTCTACTCGTAATTTGATCGAAAGTCTCGTCGCACGTTTGATCTTCGTGATTACACCGTTACATGCAGGCATGTATCACATAGGAAAAAAAAAAAACAAAAAAAAGAGAAACGATTTATGATTTACGACAAATTTTATTATGCGTACAGTACGTGTCGGAGATGTGTGCGTGCGTGCGAATGTGAGAAGAGAGCGTTGATCGTATAATCGATTGCGAAAAAAACAATTGTATTATAACGCTTTTGAAAACGATACTTCGGTCCTCATATCGTTCTTATTAGCGATACATTCGATAATTGCGATAATTACGAGCGTTCAAAAGATGCGTTTTTCGTTCGCATGTGTTTCTGGCCTCACGAGAGAAGAGGAAAACACTCACTTCAGGAGTATATAAACGTCCAAAAATTGCAAAGCGCACTTTATACACAATCACACAGTCGAATTCTTGATTTAATAATCCTTTGGCTTTTCTCAGAAGAGAAGTATTATTTTTTTCTTTTTCGGAGCCAATGTTCGTGTGGATATTACCTAATGGTATATAAGAAGTTTTTGTTCTACGAATTAATACGCTCATATCCGTATTAATTTATAGAATTATATCTAATTTTATTTTCTTTGTTTCTGTGTGTATATCGAGTTATTACAGTTTATCTGTGTATCTACCTGAGTAGTAATTAGGAGCAATTAACCAGTATTTTCCTTTTAAACGCAGAGAGATATTCTTTTCCATGGCCGATATCCTATGTATTATTTATCGCGATTTACGTGGCAAATCGGCATCTCGCAATAACAATCTTCGGGTAATCAACACAGTTTCGATCTGTGTGTACATCGGCAGCTACAACGTGATATAGTATTTTTTATTGAGATTTCTTTTTACAGTAAGACAATCCATTCGAGAGTTGACGGTAAAAAGAAATGTAATAAAAGCGATATATTATCGGTCTTATAAAACAAGATTGAATCACCAAGAATTGCTATTTGTAGAAATTATTTTTATAAATTATTACTTTATACAGACACGTTAGTTTTCACATACAGACAGTGACGTAAATGTGTTTATGAAGTTGCATCTTTTATTAATTGAGACATAATTGGTGCAGCTTTATGTGTGAAGCCAATGATTCACGCCAATATCTGTGTATTTATTTAAAGTTAGAATATCAGTATAAAAAACAAGAAAGAATCATAGTATAAAAATAACATAATCAATCCGGAAGCCATGCGCATAAACTTTTTGCAAGTTTACGGGACTCAATAAGAATGTGTAATAATAAAGAGAATATATGATGATATATATCGTTTTTTTTCGTATATATATTATCATAAATAGATATTATTTTGTATTTTACGTTATTTAATTTTTAGTATGTATATATGTATGTGATAAAAATTAAAATATGTATTTTAAGATCGACAATATATGAACTTTTCGCCGCTGTACACGTCGGTCGTTACGAAGAAGGCAATAATTGTGATTAGATCATCAAATATATATATGTACCGTGCGATGAACCTGTCTTTGCCGAGATTTGCAATAGCAAATGATAGTCGATAGATGATATATTTTCGATTTTACTTTCGTATTTATTCCCGTAACTTTATAAATAGGTGAAACGCAGAAAAACATTTTTTCTCCGATGTTGTAAGCTTTAGCTTGTAGAAAACGTTTAGTGTGCTTGATGTAAGAACTCTTTTGTCAGTCTCGTTCGTTAGCCTTTTGTCTCTCGTTCTCGTAAATGATTCTGATGACAGACTGCTTAGAGAGATTTTTCACTCGTGATGTCACAATGCCAAAGTTCGACGGACGAAGTTCTGTTTAACGTTAATTTACTCAGTTTTTATTAGTTTACAAACTCCGATCGAGAAAATTCCGTTCGAGCGCGCACTAGGTGACTGGGGCAAAAATAAAAGAAACTCGAACGGTACAAATGTTGCGTAAAGAAAATGCAAAAAAAAATAAATTACACGTCATGGCGATTTCGTAATTCCGATCAACTTGAACAAGGTGTTTCATCAGTGCGTGCGAGAATGACGCTCAGTATTATTTTCTTTAGTATATCATTGTGCACTTTGTTAGCGTTCTATTTACTCGTAATCGATGAATGACGATTGACTGTGCTAACTGCAAGGAATACCTACATCGTACGAGGACATATGCTACATAATTTCCCATCGTTTGCTGTCGCGCATGCAAAATACATATCGCAGTTTGCGAAAGAGAGTGCAAAGTCTTGTCGGAAAAATCGCGAAGATTTGCATAAATACTGGAGATTACAATATGGAGATTTTTATTTGAATAACGTTTATATAATTCTCGAAGAATTTGCGCGCGCGTGATACACAGAATAATCTATGTAAACTTCCGTCTTTGATCGATTCCGTTTTTTTTTCACGGCACTTCTCTTTACAAAGAAGCATTAACGTAGACACTAAGCGGTATTTCCATTCTGGAAATAATTGACGAAAGAGTACAACATTGTTATCTACTTTAAATACACACATACTCCCAGAAAAATAGTTTTTGGTGTCGATACTATAATAATTAAAAAAAAAAATTGGGAGTGTCAATTTTAACTGGCGAAAAAGTTCCTGTGATTCGAAATAATATCTATGAAACAAACACCGAATTGACACTGTTGTTTTTTTTT